>JAKZJZ010000136.1:0-25005 GCA_022702705.1 Papilionanthe hookeriana x Papilionanthe teres
CTCGAAGAAGGTAATTAGCTCATAATCCCAGATCTCCATCCTTCGTGGGATTCATATTTCTTAATATTAGCCGGAGTAATGGGTTTCATAGGCTCCACCCATTCCTCATCATCTCTTGCCTCTACCCAAGATAATTGGCAGAGTGCATAAATCGGACCACGGTGTCCTAGTCCTCCTCCAGCTTTCATTTCATGCGGTGGTTAATATATTCTTATAAATTATACTTCCCACATTAATACTTCTTTGGTTTTGAATACAGAAATTCAGAACTGCTCTATCTCTTGTTACCTCACTATGGTGATAAGTGGGTAACAAGGTAGAACAAATAAAATGTGTCAGGCTTTAGATAATGCATTCAACATTGAGAGAGGAAAGTTTACTCTTTCACGCTGCTTAATCTTCCAAACTCATTTCCCGTCAGTGAGAAAGTTGATCACTTCTTCCGAGTGGTCCTTCCGTAGATTCCAAAGGTATCGTACTCATCTGGTGTATAAGTCTCGTACTTCATAAAATGAATTAATCCTTGCGAGCACTTGAAATCTGCCAAAAATCCTCTCACCTTGATTGGTGCATCTTCGATCGCGATCGAGTTGGCATAGAATTCTTTTACTACTTCCACAGTGGCTCATGTCGGTTATATAACGAAGTTTTCCCATCCTCTTTCTTTTATTATTCGCTCTACTTCACCTCCAGGATTTTTGAAAACTCGATCCTGAATGCATTTTCTGGCTTGAATATTGTGAAAATATCTTGATTGTGCCCTTGCATTCACAAAGCGAGTAATTCATTCTTCTCTTTTGTCATGGAGCCATTTTTCGATCTGTGAAATTCACAAAAATCTTAACTAAACTTCTAAATATTACTAAGATGGCTTCCAATAGTTATTAAAATCAATCTAAATCAAGTTCCATGAATTTCTTCCAAGTTTGTTCTTCTCATTTCAAATTTTTCATAAATTCCTCAATGTAGAAGAAATTCATGGTGAAAATCAAAAATTTTTACATAGGAGTGAAGCTCTTACCAAGGGAAGATGAAATACGGCGTCAAAATGTGTTGAAATCGCTCCAAATTTCAGATCTATCAAGCCCTAGGTCGGTTTTTTGAAGTTTTGAGGAAGGGGATGATGAATAGTGTCGGTTGACCGGTCAAAATATAGTATATTTCGCAATCTCGCTGTCGGCGAGAAATTTATCGCCGTCGGCGAGCTAATTAATTCACCAAGGCCAAAGTTTCGAGAAAATCTCGCCGTCGGCGGGATCGCTCTCGCTTTCGGCGAGGTTTCTGAAAATTTAATATTTTTAATATTATAATGTTTTCAATCCATTTTAAGCCTCAATAATGTCCGGTCACTTTAGATTATACTTCATTATGATTAGATACTATATTAACACATAAATTCACACAACACAAACATTATAACTTTATATATATGAAATCCAAAAGTTTACAAATTTCAAATGCCACAAAACTAACAATTGACTTATCAAATTAACCAAAACACATCTAACTCAGCATTGCAATCCACACCACTATACTCTAAATACTAAGACTAAACAAACAACATACAATCTCATCTAAACTGAGATTATCTATGTAAAGCTCAAATTATATCAAAAACTAAATTCAAATCAACATACATACATATAATATGAATAGAAATTTCTACTACTCATCGAAATCTAAACTGATCTCTTCTCTGATGTTTCCGATAAAACGCAGGTGCACAAATAAATTATAGAAAGGTCTGAAAGGGAATTCTGCAGTCGAATCTTCTTCAATCCACCCTTTCTGTCTCAATAATCATATAAAACTTGCCTCCAGATGTCCTGTATGGTCAAAGTGCTTTGTCGGCATATTTCTAGGTTAGGTGGTGTATTTTTGAAAAGAGGTCTCCTACAGAAATTGTCGGTGAATTTTAAATTTTAAATTTAATTTAAATATATATATAATTTGGAAAGTAGCATTTGATTTTGAAAATAATTTTAAGTTTGAAAATTTTAAGATGTGAAATCAAGCCGATCTCACATCCCAAATAGTTTATATAAACGAGCACCGCACCACTGATTGTATATCTATCCGGAGAGTAGACACTTGCTTGATGATGGGGCTCGGTTAAATAGGCAAGAAGATTTGTGACATCGGTTTGGTTTGTGAACCAATTTTATAAGCCGACGAAATTCCCTGCTTAATATGAAAGCATTAAACGGGGTTTATATTACTGCAGGTTCTTAAAATTCCCTATAAGGACGAGCCCCATAGTTAATTACATCTTAAATGACGGGAATCATTTAAGAAAACTCTCGATAATAATCGAGTAGTTACGCTCTCAAGAATTTCAAAGTTTAAGTTTTCGAGGATTGAATTTTGGAATTTCATTAGGGAATGGATCAAATTTGGAACATTTTATTTTGAGAATTCAAAGGAAGAAAAGGTAGGAGAAATCACGGATTCGAAGCGAACTTCGGTAATTTCCGACTATCTATTGTTTGGCTTGAATTTAGGAAAGCCACTAATGTTTATTTAATGTTTTGATCTTGCCGATTTTAATTAATTAGGACTTATATTCGTATGATGCGATCACACAAATAGCCTCGAAGATGTGAGGGTTTATGTCGTATCGGACGACTACCTCGGAATCCTAAGATCGGTTAGGGCTTAATTTGCAATACGAAATGCCTAACAAAATGTTGAGGATTTATGTTGCACTTAGTGCAAACTACCTCGAAGTCCTATGGCTTTGTTGTTTAATTCTAAGAAAGTTTTGTTGAAGTAGACTCGGGTTTTGCGATGACGATGACCGTGCTTGCCCACCATGCTCCGAGCTCCTTATTGTTGTTGCGAGAGGTTTAGTTTTAGAAGTCATAAATCGGGAGATGAGAGAAGTGTTTTGGTTTAGAGAAAATCTTAAAATCCAGGTGTTTTTAATATTTTAATTAAACAAATCTTAAAGTTGATTATAACAACACCGGTTAAGATCCCGCGGTTCCATCCTTCCGGCATCGTTATTTTTATCGGATTCACTTAGTCCGGATGAATTTGCTAAACTCAGCTGAATGAGTTCCACACTTTCATTCGGACCGTGGGAAATCCCGTTAGCAACACGTAGGTTACATCATCAGAGGTATTCCAGATCATCCAACAAGACGTTTTAATTTAGTTGTAGTTGTAGTATTGTTGTTCTGTTTGTGATTAAATTTTGAGTTGTTTTATATTTTGAAATGTTGTGGCGGTGAATTTTATATTGTAGTGATTTTTAATTTAATTTTGGTTTCAGTTTTAGGGACTACCCTAAAGGTTTTAGTTTTCATGCAACAGTTGTTCATCATGCAAGAAAAGTAAGTGCGATGCGATTAAGTAAATTGCAATAAGTAAATTGCAATAAAATAAAAGCGTACCTGGAGGGTCTTCCCGTCATCCCAAGCTGCACTTAAAACACAATTAGAATATTTAAGCATTTAAAGCGAGTTCTAGGTAAAGGCTAAGGGAAGGGTTATGATTTTCTACCGAGTTCACTAATCCATAGCTGGTCATCTCCTATGACGTCTAGGTTCTTGTATTTTGGTTTGAGGACGATTTTCTTCATCGAAGAACAATTAAGTTCGATTGTTCTTATAAACATCCTATCATATCGAGGAAGTGCTTAAGACAAATCTTAAACATCTTTTCAATATTTCTAGGATTATTTTAAGTCCAAGAGAATTTAATTATACAAGTGAATTAATCGTCCAGGAGTTCAAGTTTCGTTATCTTGCTCAGTGAACTAGGACATTTGAATATCCTATAAGTGAAGTAACACTTCACTTAATACTCCGTTTTAGGAGTTATCACAACAAGAGCTTTTGAGGGCAAATTGATGTTCAAGTGATTTGTGATTTAATTTAATTTTAATTAATGGGTTTAAGTTTGGAATAGTGTTCAAGTTGTTTTAGATTTATTTTTGAATTCCTTATGTCTTAGGTGATGTTATTTTTAATTCAATTTAATTTAATTTAACTTTAATTTAATTTAATTTGGTTTAGTTTTAATTTTAATTTAATTTAATTTTTAATTTAATTTTAATTTTATTTTAATTTGATTTTATTTTCTATTTAATTTAATTTAATATGTTTTAATTTAATTTAATTTAATTTAATTTAATTTAATTTGATTTAATTTAATTTTATTTAATATGTTTTAATTTAATTTAATTTAATTTTAAATTTTAGTTTAATTTTATTTTAATTTTAATTTAATATTTTATTTTATTTTTTTATGTTTTAAAGATGATTTAATTTAATTGTTAAAATATTAATTTAATTGAAATTTTAAAAGGATTTAATTTAAATAATTTAACTTTAATTTAATTTAATGATTAAGTCTTTTAGCATTTTAAATTTTAAATTTGGATCATCATTTTAATTAGAAATTAAATACTTTTAAGGTGATTAATTTAGGGATTCTTAAATTAAAGAACAAATCTCTTCCTAATAATATCCCTATTTTAATAATTCCAATTTTTTCATTATTCTTCCAAATTTAATAAATTATTTAATTAAGGTTTATCTTAATTATTTTCAAATTGTTTTGTAGGTTTCTACCCTTTAATTATTTAAATTTCAATCATCCAAATCAGATTAGGATCAAATATTTTGCTCTTTCATTTTATTAAGCCTAAAGTTTTAATTAAGGGTTAAAATTTTAATTACCATTTTGCCCTTCAAGCTTAATGAATTCATAACTCACTAAATTGAGCTTAAGTGAATTTGAAATTTTTATGTGGCTTCACTCACATGTCAATTAAGACATTAGAGGAGAAAATGTGATTTTTCTGTATTTAATTTATTTATATAATTATTTTTTGTAGACAATAGGGATTTCCAAGGAAAATTAAATAAAATGACCAAGGGAATTTTTCTGTCCTTAAGAAATTATGGGACATTTCTAATGACCAGAGAACCACTTGGACCAATTTTGGTGATTTTTTGAATTATATTCTTTTTATTATAATTATTTTGAGTTTTGGAGTATTAATTAATTTAAAAATAAAATAAAGGTTGAAAAATGAATTTTATATTTTTCAAAAATCTCTCTGATATCAAGGAAATCAGAGAACCAATTTTTATAATTTTCTGATTTTTCTTTGATTTATTAGAATTATTTTAGTGGAAATGCTAGAAAATACATTTTTTTAATTTTAAAATTACCTTAGGGCTTTAAAATTTAATATCTCATCATAGAGACTTAAGAAAAATATGGGGTTTGTTCCTAAGTGATTAAAATTCAAAATGTGACATTTTGGTGAATTTTATTATTTTTGTGATTTTTATTATTTTTAAATTATTAAAAATATTAAAATAATGCAAAAAATCAACTTTTTAGAAAATTGCAATTTTAATTTTCTTAAATTCCCCTGATATCGAGAGAGGCTCCAAAACCAATTTGGTGAATTTTTGAAAAGTATTTTGAAAGTTATGAATTTTTTAAGTTTAATTTTGGCTAAATGGCTTAATCAACCCATTTGATAGGGCTAACCGAGTCCAATTGACTTCAAACTTTTATGGTGGGTTCCTCTGATCCTAAAGGTCAGTGGAGAATTGATTTCAAGTCAATTTGATGTATTATTAGCTCTAATTAATTAAAACTCCATTTTGGGTGTTTAAGCCAATTAGGGTTACTACAAGTGCGTTAACTCAAAAAAGATTTTTCCTAGGGTCCTCTGGTCATAAGAAACATCACCAAATTTTTTCTAGAATTTATTTCACAACATGCTAATTATTAGAATTAAAATACTCAGAATAATAACCTAGAATTGAAAAATCAATAACTCTTCATAGGGGTGGCCTCGACTTTGGAAAATTCGGGGAATGTTCCGAAATTCGGAGGCTTCAAATGCCCTATGGTCTCATGCCATGGTGAATTTTATACATGCATGGAGAATTGAAAATGTGCAGAGAGTAAATAAATTACTAAAAATCAAATACTCAATGAAATTAAATGATTTCTTTTCCACATTATTCTCCTCTGTTTACTGAGCAAGAGGGTATTTTTATTTTATTTTTATAATTTTCCTACACAAAGTTATGCATTTTTGAAGTTTAGGGAATTAAATAAATCAAAAAATACCCTAATTTCCTACTTATCCACGCGGCGCCAGCTCAACCTAGGCATCTCCGAAACGCCACGTGTCGTCTTCTGATTCGGCGCCGCCATCCGACTCAGCGCTCCATGGCCCCGCGGTTCATGTACCAACGCGCCGTCCGGCTCGATCCGGACCGTCCACTCGATACACGCTCGATCAGAGCGGCTCCCGGGTCATCGTCTACGGCGGGTGTGCACCCGTGACCGTCGACCTTCTAACCCTAATTTCTCACTCGATTCTCGACGGATTTTCGTGTTCTTATACTGCTATGGATTCGTCTCGAGGAGACGAACACATCCATACTGGTAAACATGTATTAAAATTGACTTAAATTAAATAGAGAATCTCTGTAAGCTCGGGAAGAAGAGTGAGTCCATACCTTTGCTCAGAGAAGTGAAGCTTCGATCTGAGAGTTGTGTCACCTTCGATTAGGTCCAAGCAAGCTCCAGATGAAGTCCCTGGCTCGGTGAATTGTCTAGGTATCATTTCGACCAAGCTCGATCACAAAGCTTGGAGGTCGGAAGCAATGCGCTGGCTCGGTGAGGGGGCTTTTGCTCGGTAAACTTCTTCTCTTGGTACGGTGAAAGTGTAGGACCAATCAATTTGGGGATTGGTTCACTATGAAGAAGTGTCTCTGGTTTTATCGTTGAAATTTGAACTCAAAATTGAGCTCAGTTGGAGGGAATTGGGGCTGGAATCCAGTGGGAATCAAATGCTCTATGTGTGGAGAGTGGTCTGGAATGATTTTGGCAGAGTTTCCTTAAGGTTGGCTCAACACCTCTCCCATGGCCGAGAGAGGTGGGGTTTAAATAGGAGAGGCTGGAGGGCCTCCCAGGGGGAGTTAGGCTGGGGATCAGCTGCTCTATGCAAGAGAAGAACAGCCATGGTGGCCACTTGGGCTGGGACACTTCAGCAAGGGGGAATTTCAATGTTGGCTCACATGTGAGCTTTCGGCCATGGTGTTTTCCGGCGGCCAGTGGTGGCCACGGCCGTGCACTCGGTCACCATCTTGTTCAGGTGGGTCAGGGCTGGGGTTTAGTGCAGTCAATTGGCCATGGACATGTGTAAAGGGGATGGCTTGGAATGGAATGGGGAAGAGGCCATTTAGGGGTGGTTTGTCATGAGGCTTGATTTGGAATCATTTGATGATATATTTGGGACTTAAGGGATGATGTCAATTAATGGGGTGATGAAAAGAATGTCATATGGGCTTTAACATGAAGTTTGGGCCTTTGAAATTTAGTGAAGATGGGCTTTTAAAATGGTTTAGGGAAGTGGGCTTTTGGATTTTAAAATGGATTTTAGAATGAAAGTTTGGTAAAGGCTTGGGCCAAATAATTGTTGGGTTTGGTTTAGGGGTATGTCATGAATGATTTGAAATGAGTTTGGAATGATTTGGGTTTGAATTGGGTAGGATTTGGACCTCTTTGGTAAATGGGCCAATGTAGGTCAAATGGGCTAACTTGGGCCAATGTTTGGCTAAGGTTGAAATTGATGTAAAATTAATGTTGGGAAATGTTTATGGTAATTTTTCAAAGAGGTTTTGGCTTTGGTTGGGTTTTTATTTTGGGGTTTGGGCTTATTTGGGTTAGGTTTGGGTTTAGATCAAAATTGGGCCTTTTAGCTTTGGGTTGAATTTGAGTGGGGCTTGGGTCCAAATTTTGGGCAAATCATGTTAGTTTTTTGTTTGTGGGGATGTTAAGGAAGGTTTAGAAAAGATTTGGGGTTAATTGGAGTTGAATTGGGTTAGTTTGGGCTAAGTTTGGGTCATGGGTCCAAATTGGGCTTTAAGGTCAAAAGTGAAATTGGATTCAAATGTCAATCAAATTGGGCTTGGATTTAGTCTAGATTGGTGTTGGGGATGTTGAATTGGAGTTTAGAATTGAATTGGACCAGAATTTGGGTCAATTGGGTAGGTTTGGTTTGACATTGGGTTCACTTTGGGTTAAAAATGGGTCAAATTGGGGATTTTGACAAAAGTGGGGTAAATTGACAAAATTGGCCCATGGTGTAGTTGAACAAAATAAAATTGGGAATATTTGGGATTTTTTGAAATTTTCTGGGAATTTTCTGAATTTTTGGATTTTTGGCTAAGAGGGGCATTTTGGGTATTTGGAGGGTATTGTGGGGTATTTTTGGAATTTTTGGTATTTTTGGCTATGGATTATCAATTTGAGTGATGTGGAAATGTTTGGGACTGGTTTTGAGGAATTTTTGGTGATTTGGAGATTTTGGAAAATTTGGGTAATTTCAAAGGTTTTGGGTAGGCTAGGCGGGTGTAGGGTCCCCGGGGTCAAAAATTAAAAATTTGGAAAATTGAAGATTGGGTAAATGTAAGTGGAATGAAATCATTTTGATTGAGCCATGAAGCCATATCAAGCCCACATGAGCCATGAAGGGACTCATTTGAGGCATTCACTATGTTGTTCCTAACCCTCTTTGCCAAGGGCTTAGGGGTTAAGGACCATCCATGTGAATCACCTTCATGAGTCAGGAGGTCAAGGTGGGTATGGGTGTGGTTTTAGGAGGTGTGTGAAAGTGTAGTGTATAAGTGTAGTGTGTGTGTAAGTCGGCCCTCACTGGACCAGGCCACCCGGGTAGTCCTAAGGCGAAAGAGTCCTGTAGGAACTCATCCTTTAAACTTCCGCATTTGATTTCAACCCTCACAGGTGATTAGGGGTCTACAATCAAGTTTGTGGAGTTTGCGGGGAGTTAAGAAATGGTTTGAATTTCTAAGTGGTGGATCCCAATTCTAATCCTCTAGGATAGTCAAAGGAAAAGCCTAAGGCTAGATCCTAAGTACTAAAAAGAAGAAGAGAAGACCTCATCAAAAATAAGGTCAACAAATGGACCCCCAATAGGTGCGGTGTGCTAACCAAGAACACCGCGCGTATTGGCGTTGACCGAAAAGATCAACAAAACCAACACAAATGTCCAAGTGACAAACTTAGGATGAAGTAGAAGAATTTCCGCTGGGGAGTGTCAAGTATATCTCTGAGACTGGAGATTCCTGAACTCTCGGCGGGGAAAGGAAAGGAGGTGAATCCCAAATCACATGATCTGGGGGAATTTCGATTTAGATTTCATTTTTGTTTCAGTTTAAGTTTTGATGTGTAA
This sequence comes from Papilionanthe hookeriana x Papilionanthe teres, assembly GCA_022702705.1. Taxonomy (NCBI): domain Eukaryota; kingdom Viridiplantae; phylum Streptophyta; class Magnoliopsida; order Asparagales; family Orchidaceae; genus Papilionanthe; species Papilionanthe hookeriana x Papilionanthe teres. Next base: position 9,236 of record JAKZJZ010000136.1, read on the forward strand.
GTTCAGATTTTAGTTTGAGTTTCAAATTAGATTGAAGTTTTGTTAAAATTAATTTGAAGGGATTTGAACTTGAAATGAAAATTGGAATTTTGTGGTTTTAGATGTAACATCTTCAACCTCGAAAAGAAAATTGAATTGATTGGATTGAATCATTACAATGATGAGAGATCTCGAAGCAATGCGGTATTGGATGTAAAATCCTTAACCTCGAGAGTTTGATTTTGATGTGCTTCATTGCGATAGGGAGAGAATCCTAAAGCGATGCGGTCTCGGATGTAAAATCCTCGACCACTAAGAATTTAATTTTGATGTATTTCATTGCGATAGGGAAAGAACCTAAAGCAATGCGGTCTCGGATGTAAAATCCTCGACCCCAAAAATTTGATTTTGATGTATTTCATTGCGATAGGGAAAGAACTCTAAACGATGCGGTCTCGGATGTAAAATCCTCGACCCCAAGAATTTGATTTTGATGTATTTCATTGCGATAGGGAAAGAACCTAAAGCAATGCGGTCTCGGATGTAAAATCCTCGACCCCAAGAATTTGATTTTGATGTATTTCATTGCGATAGGAAAAGAACCTAAAGCAATGCGATCTCGGATGTAAAATCCTCGACCCCAAGAATTTGATTTTGATGTATTTCATTGCGATAGGGAAAAAACCTAAAGCGATGCGATCTCGGATGTAAAATCCTCGGCCACAATAATTTGATTTTGATGTATTTCATTGCGATAGGGAAAGAACCTAAAGCAATGCGATCTCGGATGTAAAATCCTCAACCCCAAGAATTTGATTTTGATGTATTTCATTGCGATAGGGAAAGAACCTAAAGCGATGCGGTCTCGGATGTAAAATCCTCGACCCCAAGAATTTGATTTTTGATGTATTTCATTGCGATAGGGAAAGAACCTAAAGCAATGCGGTCTTGGATGTAAAATCCTCGGCCACAAGAATTTGATTTTGAATGGTAATTGATTTTGCAAAGATTTGTAGTGTTGATTTGAAAAGTGTGGAATTTTGGTGTTTCGAGAATTTCATGAAAGTTGTAAAAGATTTTTGTGGAAAGAAGCAGATTAGGAGAGAATATGTAGATGCTACATATCCCATTCAAAAGAGTTGATCGAAAGTTCTTTGGTTTGGAATGGATACAATTCCTCGCCACTAGATCCGAATCGAAAACCTCGTGGCTCCGTGTCAATGGAATCGACCGCTTCCATCCCAGACAAGGGAGAGAGTAGAACGGATTGGATTTCAGATTTGGAAGGTTGAGTTTGAATTCGATTGAGATTTGATTTGAGATTTGGAAGGTTGAATTTGAATTTTTGATTGAGATTTGATTTGAGATCTGGAAAGTTGAATTTGAATTTTTGATTTAAAATTTGTGTTCATTTTGTTTGTCTTTTAACGATTCAAATTTGTTTTATCGTTCATTTAATGTTCATGCGAATTTGGAGTTCATCATTTTTTTTATTTAGATTTTTAAGGAAAGTTTTATTTTATTCTTTTTGTTTCTTTTCACATTCTTTGTTCGAAGTTCATTTAACTTTAATGGCGTTTCCCGAGTCAACTTGCACAAAAGAGGTGAAGGCCAAAAATGTGACATGGTCACTTTCATTCCAATCATGTTGAAGATACATCATACGACTCGATGCGGAATACATCTCATACAATCCATGTAGACTCGAAACGGACTATGTATGATCTTTGTCGATCCATCAAAAAGGTATCCGTCAAAAAATCCATGTACGAATAGTGAGGTACATGGTCGATAACATTACCTTCAAGCCATCATTGGCAAGGATGCCGTATGGATGTATGTTGGAGGTGTGATATTTTCCATGTAACTTACGGCTCGTAAGGCGGAGGCTCTCTAGCTACGGGTGCAGTCTGGAAGTGGTAAGGTGCTTTCTGTCATCCATCCTTCCGAAAGTAAGCGAGATCCGCTTCATTGGTACTCCCGGTATGCAATGTTTAGCGACATCCGCTCCGTTGCCCTTTAGTATCATGACGGAACCTACCGGTAATGGTATCTTTGTCGGCCCTCGGAACTCACACGGGCTCGCTATCCGAAGGTCGGATTCGAACATGATATTACACTCGTTCGGAAAAGAAAGCGTGCGAAAGGTCGACAAAGTCGTGGTGATCTATGTGCGGGGGTATGCGAGTCACCCTTCTTGTAAATGTTAATGATGCAAGCGTTAGGTATGCAATCCGTCTGGCGGTACCCTTCATGTTATCATTCTTTTTACCATTCTTTTGATGACTAATGGCATTGGATCCACTTGGCCATGACGGAGTATCCCCGGTGGGTTTCCCTTCCTGTCTTCTGCGAAGTTGTAGCAGCATCCACATTGTATTGTAAATCTCCCTTTCCTTGGCATCCACCTCCGGGGTTCCGCGTAAGTGTTTTCTCTTAGGCGGCCTGCTCGACCCATCCTTTCAAATCTCGGATGCAGTCCACGATTTGTTGTTGTTCGTATTCTGAGAACACATCTGTATGTAGCTCGAGGCCTTCTAGTATATTGATCCTCCTGCCTCTGATTCTCTCGAAGTATTCAAAAGTTTTCTTCTGACATTCTGCATTCCTTCTAGCTCGTATTCTGGAATAATCTGCAAATGGCGAGGCTCAGTGACGTCTTGTGGGATATATGGCTCGATCCCTTCGCGTTCTCACTGCATACCTCGGCTCCTCGGGGATGGTGTCCGTCGGGACATCCTCCGGGATTGCTTCACAACAAGGTTATGCATTGCGGTGGCTTTATCCGGTGGCGTGGTAGCCTTCCTTCTTCGATCTTTTTGAGATTTCCCTGGTCTCTTCGTTATCCTCGGAGCTGGCCTCCTTTCTTCGGGTTCTGGCGAGCCGGTATCCTTGAAGTATATGCACTGGCGAGTAACGACTGCCTCGTCGCGCTGGTCCATTGCTAGTTTAGTTAACATCTTGCGGATACGGCGATTTTTATTTCTTCGGCGAGTTCTTTGTAGAGTAGCTCTTCGTACTTCTGAATTTCGTGGGCGCGGCGGCGACAAGCACGCCCTCTCTGTAGTGACTACGGACTTGATCTTCTTGTCTTCTTCGGTGTTTGTTTTCCTTTTCTTCTTCTGTTGGATTGGTGGCTTGAGCCACCCACTTTCATTCTTGTCGGATCAGGCGGTTCCTCTCGATCAGTTGGGACCCGAGTCACCTTCCTCGTATTGCGAGCTCGCTGGTGCGAAGTACGAGTTAATCTCTATTATCGCTCCATCTTTCACCCTCTTTTCGTCGAGTGCGAGGCTTACGCCATTTCTAAAGTTCGGGACCAATCGCCGTTCGACATTTCCTGCGAAAAGACAAGGAAAAGGATCGAGGTGTATCTTAAGAACAAGAACATTAAGAAAATGTTTATTAAAGACAGAGTTTTCTTTTTTTTTTTTTTATTATTACTTTTGTATTTTTAAATTCAACAGGAATGAAGTGGGAAAAGATCAGGAAAGAGATTTTGACATGGAAGAGAAAACAAGGAAACTTTATTATCATGATTTTACTTATTTTAGCACATTTTTTTTTTATTTTTGGGTTCGGACCCAGTCATAAGTAATTACTTCACCCGTGCTTCTAGGGATAAAAAAATCCATTCCTTCGAAACATCAGGTAGCGTAATACTTTTTCAAGTATCGTCCGTTGATCGGAAGCATATGTCGTTCTCCTTGGCGATTCACTAGGTCGGTAGGAGCCTCCCGAGTAGGCTGCCTCGACCACGAGCGGCCCTTCCCAAGTGGGTTCAAATTTTCCTCCTATCTTGCGGTGTGCGAGGATAGGTCTCTTGAGAACGAGAACTAAGTCACCAACTTTGAAGGTTCTTGGGCGGACCGGTCTGTCATGGGCTTGAACCATCTTGGCTTGGTATAGTTCTAAGTGCATGCTGCGCTTGTAAGTCTTTTTCCTTCCAGGGCTTTCCAATTCCTCTAGTCGTAATTTGGCATTCGATTCTGTCGTGATTTTGTTTGCAAGCTGCAATCTCGAGTGAAGGAAGGCTTGGACCTCTAAGAGTAACTCTTGCCTCGGACCCATACACCGGAGCGTAAGGTGTAGCTTGAGTAGGGGTTTTGAAGGTTGTCCGAGTAGGCCATAAGGCTTAATAACTTCTCGTGCCAATTTCTCTTATTATCATCCGATGTTTTCTTTAAAATTTGAACGAGAGTTTTATTAAAAGCCTCGACCAGGCCGTTTGCTCTTGGGTAGTAAATTGTTGAATACCGCGGTCGATTTCGTGTCTCTGACAAAATTGTTGATTTGCGTGCTTCGAATGCGGCCAGTTATCCGAGATGATCTGCGCGGCACTCCGAAACGGTAGACGACTTGGTTCTTTAAAAATTGTAGCACGTGGTGTGCTTTCACTTCTCTAAGTGGAGCGCCTCTCTGCCTTGGAAAAGTAATCTGTAGCCGCAGAGAATGAAGCGATGTCCTTTTGAAGATGGTGGTTCTATTGGACCCACTATATACGTGCTCCGACATTCGAATGGCCGCGATGCGATTGTCGGATGTAGCACATTTGGAGGTTAGTGTAGAACCACTCCGTGCACTTGACATTGGTGACGACTCTTGGTGATTTTCATGCGGTCGGTCATCATCGAGGGCCGGTAATATCCTAGTCTTTTAATTTTCATTTTCATCTTCGGACCCGGCGGTGAGCACCACGAGTCTCGAATGCACCTCTTTAACGATTTCACGAGCCTCGGACCCGCTCGGGCATCTTAGCCGCATTTGATCGAAAGACCTTACGTATAACGTGTTGTTTATTAATGCGTAGGACGAGTTCTTTTCTTGATCGATGGGCTAACGACCTATCGTCCGGTAGTTTTCTCTGTTTGCGGGTAGTACATTAATGGTTGTCGCCGATCTTACGTATTTTACATCCTTTGTTACTGCTGATTCTTCTTCTTTTTCGATTTGTGTATTGTGTCATGTCGAGTCGTGATAGGACTGACGTCAGGTGAGCCGACACTTCCAGCGATTCATCTTGTAAGCGAGGCAAATTCTTTTGCGAGGCGGACTAACGCATTTGCTTAAAGCATTTTCTTTTACGAGAATTTTGTAGATCGTCGCATTCGGAATCTGTTCCAGCGGTTTCATGGCATCTTGGAAGTATTGCTCGAGTCTTGGCTTTAAAATTATGTATTGTCCGGCGATACGTTGAATGATTAACTGCAGAATCCCGTAGATGTTGATGTTTGTTATCCCCATTTGAATAGTTAATTCCAGATCTGTTACGAGAGCTTCATATTACGCTCGTTGTTTGTACACGGCTACGGTAAGTGGTAGGAGTATCTTAACATCCCCGCTCCGGTGTTATAAAGATTAGTCGATTCCTGCCTTACAGGGCACTTATCACTTGCGATTCTTCGTCTTTGTGTGCTGAAGATGCTCCGTCGAAATATAATTCCCAACGTCGATCATCGGGGTCTTCTAGGCTCATTATTTGTTCCTCCGGCAAGTCGTCATTGAGAGGAGATTCGACGGCAAAGGGTGTCTTGCGAGGAAGTCTGCTAGGACTTGTCCCTTTACGGCACGAAGAGGCACGAAAGTTATATCGAATTGCGATAATATCATTGACCACTCGGCAAGTCCGCGGAAAGCATCGGACGGGTCATCGAGTATTGCAATGGATTAAATTTCGAGATCGAGTTGACCTTATGAGAAAGCATGTAGTGCCCGAGCTTTTGAGCGGCGAAGATCGGGACGAAACAGTGCTTTTCAATTGTGGGATACTTTATTTCCGTTGGAAGTAAACGACGGCTTAGGTAGTAAAGAGCATTTTCTTTACCCTCATCATTGACCTGGGCTAATAGGGCTCCGAGAGAGTCGTCTAAGGCCGATGTGTAAAGTATCAACGGTCTACCTAAGACTGGGGCTGCTAAGACAGAAGGTGTCATTAAATATTGTTTAATGTCCTCGAAGGCCCTCTGACATTTCTCTTCCAAAATAAATTTGGCGTCCTTTTTAACTAATGCCGAGAAAGGCTGACACCTACCTGACAAGCTCGAGATAAAGCGTCGAAGATATGCCAACTTCCCTTGAAAAGATCGTAGTTGTTTTAAGGTTTTGGGATGTGGCATTTCTAAGATAGCTTTAATCTTTTCAGGGTTGATTTCAATTTCACGATGTCGGACAACGAATCCTAAGAATTTCCCAGAGGTGACGCCGAAGGCGCATTTTAAGGGATTCATCTTAAGGTTAAATTGTCTTAATCGTTCGAAAACAATTCTCAAATCATACGAGTGATTTTCCTTTACTTTGCTTTTGATGACCACATCATCCACGTAGCATTCGACTTGATTGTGGATGAGATCATCAAAAATTCTTGTCATCGCTCTACGGTAGGTTGCTCCTGCGTTCTTCGGTCCGAATGGCATCACTTGTGTAGCAAAATACTCCGATCGGCGTTCGAATCGTCGTAAGTTTTTCATCTTCGGGGCCATTTTTATCTGGTTGTATCACGAAGATCCATCCATGAATGAGAATATTTCATGTGTTGAAGTGATGTCGATCATTAATTCAGGGATCGGTAGAGGAATTCATCTTTTGGACATGCCTTGTTTAAATCTCCGAAATCGACACAAATTCGATACGACCATTCTTCTTCCCGATCGGTACCACATTGGCTAACCAAGTCGGGTATTGTTTTTCACGGACAAATTTAGCGTCTATTAGCTTTTTAACTTCAGCTATGTCTTGTTGTTCGATTTCTAGACGCATTCTTCCGGAACCTTGTCGTCGGAACGAAGTAGGATCCACTCTAGCTTATGGATTGCGACCTCGGAGCTAATCACGGCATCTCATCGTAGCTCCAAGCAAAACGATCTTTAAATTCCATTAATAACTTGATTATTTCTTCGGAGTCTTCTTTATTGAGTAAGGAGCTAACAAAGGTAGGTCCAGGATCTTCGCTAGTACCTAAGTTAACTTCGTTAACTCATCTATTGTAGATTTGATCTCTTCTTCGAACTACGAGTGGAGCGTTTCCAATTTGTAAATCTTCGAGTTCTTCCGTAGCTTCCATGCGGTTTTCATTAGACTTGCGAGTGACAACCATGCAAAATTCGGTATCGTCGGTCGATCCTACGTGCCAAATCCGAGACCATGCTTTGAATTAGGTGGACGACCGGAGTTATTCCATAAATTTTCAAAATGTTGCGATTGACCTTTTGTCCATTGTCGAGGTAAGAAACCATGCTGAATTAAATTTTGAACACAGGGAGAGTACCACTCAAAAGGTAATTGCATTAATTCTGATGAAGTAGCATCTTCAAATTGTACATTATTTTCGAGTTTTGGAGGAAGGAGCACCACGGTAGAATTTGATGGGCTTTGCACCGCCGCTACGTACCTCTTTGACCACCATACCCTCGATCTTATTAGAATGGATCGGGGTCGGGGTCATAGTATGTACATAGTGGTTAATCTTCTCGTACATCGATTTATATTCCTCGTTCTTTTCATCTTCGAGGAGATCGTGAATTGCGGCTTCTTCCGACTTATTGTCGTTGCTTCTTGCTTGATTTCTTTTTCTTCTTCGGAACTATCTTCCCGATCGACATTGATGGCTGGTTTCCTCTGTCCAAGCGTCCTAACGTCTCGCCGCGACCTCGTCCCCGGCCTCGACCTCGGATGCGAGTTGTGGAGAAACCTTCACCATTTCGGCTGTAAGGGAGTGGTGAGTGAGCTGTTGGACTAGAACTTCGGGTTCTTCGTCGTCCCGAACTTCCTTTGCTTCATTCGTTATGGTATCTCTAGAGAAGATTGTTTTCTTCGGAGGTGCGTAATAAGCTGCATCTTCATGGATTCCAACTTCATGTACGGAGAATGGTTGTAAGTCACATTTGATGCACTGTTCCCCTCCATCGTAGTATTTGATGCACTGATGTAGGGATGATGGTACCATCCGGTTCTTATGTATCCATGGTCGGCCCAGTAGAGCGTTGAATGACGTTTCTGAATCAATTATGTGAAATTTTGCGGTTGTCTTTGCTAAGTCACCGGTCTTCATTAGCAGTGTTATTGATCTGATGGCTCTTTCTCCTTTTTGGTTGAATCCTCTTAATAACATTTTGTCAGCTTCGAGCTCGCGAGCATCAATTTCCAAGTATGCTAGCGTTCGAAGATTCATTATATTGATTGATGCTCCTGGATCCACCAATACTGCGGAGAGTGTAAACTTCCCGATTGTGACCGAAATGTACAACGGTCGGTTGTGGTCTGCGTCCCAGTAGTAGGTCATTGTCCGTGAAGGTAACACCTCCTTGTTCTTTTAACGAGCAAACCTCATCTAAGGAATCTCCGGTCATTTGAGCTAAGCAAATTTCTGGATCAAGTAAGGCCTTGATCAGAGCTTCTCTCATCTCCTTTGATAAGATGAGAGCATCGTAGATGCTCGGTTTGTCGGTAGTTTCCTAAGATGGGCTAGCACGTTGTAGTCCACTTTATTTTCATGTGTCTCGATTTCTTCCCGAATGGGTATTTCTTCTGTCGGGGTTGGTTCTTCCTGAACAACCGCCTGCTTTCCTTTGTCCTTTGGACCCATTCTCGGAGGTAGAACTCTTCCACTTCTTAAGTTGACTTCTGTGATTTCTTCGAATCTAGTATTGAGTTTGTTTGATGTCTCTTTCGAATCGGAATGACAGATTCTTCTGGATTAGCTTCGGAGTCTGAAGGCTCTAACTCTATTGTGACTGGAGCTCCTCGAAACTCGCAAATAGATTCGTTGCTTGTTGAACTCTCGTAGCCTCATTGGTGGATGTCTTCTTCGTCATTATGATCGTCGAGATTGTGTATGATTTGAGAATTGTCATTTGTATCGGAATCGATGTCCGGATTAGGTTGGTTGTCGCTAGTTACGTAATCGTTAGAAACAGTCAAAACGTAGCCAACGCCATAACCCTCATCATTATAAGATCCCACCGGAGTGAGCAAATAATCATACGAGTCGGAGGTTCGAGAGATTTCTCCCCCGAATCGGAAACAACTATCCTAGGATAAGCAGCCCCTAGTCTAGCCTTAAGAGCCTCGGTCTTCTCTTCTTCATCGATTTTCTTCTTTTCTTCAATTGTCTCTTGTTGAGGTGGTTCTTCTATCGCAAGTGATAGTGCCGACTTGACATATTTCGAACTCTGAATTGAAGCTCGCACCGAAGTGGTTTGGATGCGGTCTAAAATCTTCTTCGAAGACTTTGTCCAAGCGGTAGTTTATCCATCATCTGTCGCATAGGGATCTATCGGAACAATGAGATCCGTCGAGATAACATTGACGGAACCTCCTTTCTGGGGTTCCTTCATGTATTCCTTCGGGATTGTTATGTTCCCTTTTCGAAGATTGTCGTTGAGCCAACTTTTGAAGGTAATACAATCTTCTATCTTGTGCCCAAGCATCCGATGGTAAGGGCAAAAGTTGGGATCACCTTTCTTGTCGACTTCTTCTGGTCTCTTAGGCTCGCGGCGATTGGAAATCCGGAGTCTTCATCGATCGCGGAACATTTTCGGCACTCGCCTCATTCTTGAACGGATACTCCCTGCTCAGAAGCTCCCTTAACGTACGTTGTAGACGAGGCGGTTGTTCATACTGTTAAGATGACTGATAGCTGGGTCGGGGTTGCTGCGGCGGAAAGGGGATGGAATCTACTTCCTTCCAAGAGCGGTGTATACTCAGGCAATGGTATGTATTCAGGCAGTGGTGTGTACTCAGGGATTTCTTCTAAAAAGCGACTTCGACGGCTACGGCCTTTACGGCGATCTTCCTACCTCTGTTTCTTCTGCGAGTCCGTGTTAGGGTTGGAACCTTTGAAGTCGGACCCAATTTCGAAAACGAAGGTCTTGCACGGAAATCCGTACCCTCCACGGTAACATGCTCATTACAAATTTGAACTTCCTTCCCCTTCGGTTGGCGGAAGCCGGGGTAGGTGCGAGACGACTAGACCGGTGGGGCTAGAGATAACGGTCCTCCTATGGACGGTAGTATTCCTCTCGAGTTGGAACCCTTTGCGGGGGAGGAAACTCTTGAGTTGACTTAAGGTTGAACTCGATCGAAGGTCTTTCGGTTTCGGATACTTTGTACGTCGGTGCGAAAGGGTAACGTCGGTGATCTTGACATTTGTGTTCTCGAATCCTTGTCCAAACCGGATGATTCCATTGTCGGTCGGCTCATCCTTGTAAACGACGAAGTCCGGTCCATTGGTGAAGGAGAAAATCAGCTTTGGGGCTTCCATTTCTGCAAGGTAGATTTTGATTGTCAATCCCAAGTTATGCTTCTTCTCATCAGGACGAAAAGAAAGGAATCGAAAAGAGTCCGAACACATTCCCGTTTATCTTAATGTATTTGTGGTATTAAAAGAAAATTTATTTAGATAATTGTTTTTTCGAAAAGATTTGTTCATTAAGACGAAGAAATTATTAAAAGAAGGAGAGTTGTAGGAAGGGTAAAGGAATTGATTAGGAACTGGAAAAGGAAGAGAAAGTCTTGTAGAAACTTCTCGACCCGTAAGACCGCTCCTAAACTAATACCCATTGGGGGTCCACCCCACCTCAGAAATGAGGTAAAAGGATCTCGGAACCTCTCTGTTTAGGGGTGTCTAAACAGTGGCTCCTAAATCCGAGAGAATGTTGGCTATACTCGTTCAAGGTAGAAATGAACATAGTATTCCAACGGGAAGAAGGGTAGTTTGATCCACTAAGGACATGGATACACTACCAATTTTTTTGAAAGCAGAACTATCTGATTAAAAATGGAGAGAAGAATTTTTCCTCAGCGGAGTCGCCAGAAGTTGTCGGCATATTTCTAGGTTAGGTGGTGTATTTTTGAAAAGAGGTCGCCTGCGTAAATTGTCGGTGAATTTTAAATTTTAAATTTAATTTAAATATATATATATAATTTGGAAAGTAGCATTTGATTTTGAAAATAATTTTAAATTTGAAAATTTTAAGATGTGAAATCAAACCGATCTCACATCCCAAATAGTTTATATAAACGAGCACCGCACCACAAACTATATATCTATCCCGGAGAGTAGACACACTGCTTGATGATGGGGCTCGGTTAAATAAACTAGAAGATTTGTGACATCGGTTTGGTTTGCGAACCAATTTTATAAGCCGACAAGTTCCCCTGCTTAATATGAAAGCATTACACAGGGTTTATATTACCTGGGTTCTTAAAATTCCCTATAAGGGCGAACGCTATAGTTAATTACATCTTAAATGACGAGAATCATTTAAGAAAACTCTCGATAATAATCGGTAGTTCTGCTTCCAAGAATTTCAAAGTTTAAGTTTTCAAGGGATTGAATTTTGGAATTTCAATAGGGAATGGATCAAATTTGGAACATTTTATTTTGAGAACTCAAAGGAAGAAAAGGTAGGAGAAATCACAGATTCGAAGCGAACTTCGGTAATTTCCCGACTATCCTATTGTTTGGCTTGAATTTAGGAAAGCCCTAATGTTTATTTAATGTTTTGATCTTGCCATTTTTAATTAATTAGGACTTATATTTGTATGATGCGATCACACAAATAGCCTCGAAGATGTGAGGGTTTATGTCGTATCGGACGACTACCTCGGAATCCTAAGATCGGTTAGGGCTTAATTTGCAATGCAAATGCCTAACAAAATGTTGAGGATTTATGTTGCACTAGGCAAACTACCTCGAAGTCCTATGGCTTTGTTGTTTAATTCTAAGAAAGTTTTGCTGAAGTAGACTCGAGTTTCATTGATGACGATGACCGTGTCGCCCACCATGCTCGAGCTCCTTGTTGTTGTTGCGAGAGGTTTAGTTTTAGAAGTCATAAATCGGGAGATGAGAGAAGTGTTTTGGTTTAGAGAAAATCTTAAAATCCGAGTGTTTTTAATATTTTAATTAAACAAATCTTAAAGTTGATTATAACAACACCGGTTAAGATCCCACGGTTCCATCCTTCCGGCATCGTTATTTTTATCGGATTCACTTAGTCCGGATGAATTTGCTAAACTCAACTTGAATGAGTTCCACACTTTCATTCGGACCGTGGGAAATCCAGTTAGCAACACGTAGGTTACATCATCCGAGGTATTCCCGATCATCCAACAAGACGTTTTAATTTAGTTGTAGTTGTAGTTTTGTTGTTCTGTTTGTGATTAAATTTTGAGTTGTTTTATATTTTGAAATGTTGTGGCGGTGAATTTTATATTGCAGTGATTTTTAATTTAATTTTGGTTTCAGTTTTAGGGACTACCCTAAAGGTTTTGGTTTTCATGCAACAGTTGTTCATCATGCAAGAAAAGTAAGTGCGATGTGATTAAGTAAATTGCAATAAGTAAATTGCAATAAAATAAAAGCGTACCTGGAGGGTCTTCCTGTCATCCCAAGCTGCACTTAAAACACAATTAGAATATTTAAGCATTTAAAGCAAGTTCCTAGGTAAAGCTAAGGGAAGGGTTATGGTTTTCTACCAAGTTCCTAATCCTATAGCTAGTCATCTCCTATGACGTCTAGGTTCTTGTATTTTGGTTTGAGGATGATTTTCTTCATCAAAAAACAATTAAGTTCAATTGTTCTTATAAACATCCTATCATATCGAGGAAGTGCTTAAGACAAATCTTAAACATCTTTTCAATATTTCTAGGATTATTTTAAGTCCAAGAGAATTTAATTATACAAGTGAATTAATCGTCCAGGAGTTCAAGTTTCGTTATCTTGCTCAGTGAACTAGGACATTTGAATATCCAATAAATGAAGTAACACTTCACTTAATACTCCGTTTTAGGAGTTATGACAACAAGAGCTTTTGAGGGCAAATTGATGTTCAAGTGATTTGTGATTTAATTTTATTTTAATTAATGGGTTTAAGTTTGGAATAGTGTTCAAGTTGTTTTAGATTTATTTTTGAATTCTTTATGTCTTAGGTGATGTTATTTTTAATTCAATTTAATTTAATTTAACTTTAATTTAATTTAATTTGGTTTAGTTCTAATTTTAATTTAATTTAATTTTTAATTTTATTTTAATTTTATTTTAATTTTATTTTAATTTTATTTTAATTTGATTTTATTTTCTATTTAATTTAATTTAATTTAATATGTTTTAATTTAATTTAATTTAATTTAATTTAATTTAATTTTATTTAATTTAATTTAATTTAATATGTTTTAATTTAATTTAATTTAGTTTAATTTAATTTAATTTAATTTAATTTAAATTTAAATTTAAATTTAATTTTATTTTAATTTTAATTTAATATTTTATTTTTTTTTATGTTTTAAAGATGATTTAATTTAATTGTTAAAATATTAATTTAATTGAAATTTTAAAAGGATTTAATTTAAATAATTTAACTTTAATTTAATTTAATGATTAAGTCTTTTAGCATTTTAAATTTTAAATTTGGATCATCATTTTAATTAGGAATTAAATACTTTTGAGGTGATTAATTTAGGGATTCTTAAATTAAAGAACAAATCTCTTCCTAATAATATCCCTATTTTAATAATTCCAATTTTTTCATTATTCTTCCAAATTTAATTAATTATTTAATTAAGGTTTATCTTAATTATTTTCAAATTGTTTGGTAGGTTTCTACCCTTTAATTATTTAAATTTCAATCATCCAAATCAGATTAGGATCAAATATTTTGCTCTTTCATTTTATTAAGCCTAAAGTTTTAATTAAGGGTTAAAATTTTAATTACCATTTTGCCCTTCAAGCTTAATGAATTCATAACTCACTAAATTGAGCTTAAATGAATTTGAAACTTTTATGTGGCTTCACTCACATGTCAATTAAGACATTAGAGGAGAAAATGTGATTTTTCTGTATTTAATTTATTTATATAATTATTTTTTGTAGAAAATAGAGATTTCCAAGGAAAATTCAATAAAATGACCAAGGGAATTTTTCTGTCCTTAAGAAAATTATGGGACATTTCTAATGAACAGAGAACCACTTGGACCAATTTTGGTGATTTTTTGAATTATATTCTTTTTATTATAATTATTTTGAGTTTTGGAGTATTAATTAATTTAAAAATAAAATAAAGGTTGAAAAATGAATTTTATATTTTTCAAAAATCTCTCTGATATCAAGGAAATCAGAGAAACAATTTTTTTAATTTTCTACTTTTTCTTTGATTTATTAGAATTATTTTAGTGGAAATGCTAGAAAATACATTTTTTTAATTTTAAAATTACCTTAGGACTTTAAAATTTAATATCTCATCATAGAGACTTAAGAAAAATATGGGGTTTGTTCCTAAGTGATTAAAATTCAAAATGTGACATTTTGGTGAATTTTATTATTTTTGTGAATTTTATTATTTTTAAATTATTAAAAATATTAAAATAATGCAAAAAAATCAACTTTTTTAGAAAATTGTAGTTTTAATTTTCTTAAATTCCCCTGGTATCAGAAAGGCTCCAAAACCAATTTGGTGAATTTTTGAAAAGTATTTTGAAAGTTATGAATTTTTTAAGTTTAATTTTGGCTAAATGGCTTAATCAACCCATTTGATAGAGACTAACTAAGTCCAATTGACTTGAAACTTTTATGGTGGGTTCCTCTGATCCTAAAGGTCAGTGGAGAATTAATTTAAAGTCAATTTGATGTATGATGAGCTCTAATTAATTAAAACTCCATTTTGGGTGTTTAAGCCAATTAGGGTTACTACAAGTGAGTTAAATCAAAAACCATTTTTCCTAGGGTCCTCTGGTCATAAGAAACATCACCAAATTTTTTCTAGAATTTATTTCACAACATGCTAATTATTAGAATTAAAATACTCAGAATAGTAACCTAGAATTGAAAAATCAATAACTCTTCATAGGATGGCCTACGACTTTGGAAAATTCGGGGAATGTTCCCAAATTCGGAGGCTTCAAAAGCCCTATGGTCTCATGCCATAGTGAATTGTATACATGCATGGAGAATTGAAAATGTGCGAGAGTAAATAAATTATTAAAAATCAAATACTCAATAAAATTAAATAATTTCTTTTTCACATTATTCTCCTCTGTTCACTGAGCAAGAGGATATTTTTATTTTATTTTTCTGATTTTCCTACACAAAGTTATGCATTTTGAAGTTTAGGGAATTAAATAAATCAAAAAATACCCTAATTTCCTACTTATCCACGCGGCGCCAGCTCAACCTAGGCATCTCCGAAACGCCGCGTGTCGTCTTCTGATTCGGCGCCGCCATCCGACTCAGCGCTCCATGGCCCCGCGGTTCATGTACCAACGCGCTGTCCGACTCAATCCAGACCGTCCACTCGATACACGCTCGATCCGACGGCTCCCAGTCATCGTCTACGACTGGTGTGCACCCGTGACCGTCAACCTTCTAACCCTAATTTCTCACTCGATTCTCAACGGATTTTCGTGTTCTTATACTCTATGGATTCGTCTTGAGGAGACGAACACATCCATACGGTAAACATGTATTGAAATTGACTCAAATTAAATAGAGAATCTCTGTAAGCTCGGGAAGAAAAGTGAGTCCATACCTTTGCTCAGAGAAGTGAAGCTTCGATCTGAGAGTTGTGTCACCTTCGATTGGGTCCAAGCAAGCTCCAGATGAAGTCCCTTGGCCTGGTGAATTGTCTAGGTATGATTTCGACCAAGCCCGATCACAAAGCTTGGAGGGCCGGAAGCGATGGCCGGCTCGGAGAGGGGGCTTTTGATGGTAAACTTCTTCTCTTGGTACGGTGAAGGTGTAGGACCAATCAATTTGGGGATTGGTTCACCGTGAAGAAGTGTCCTGGTTTTTATGCTCGAAA
>JAKZJZ010000136.1:25505-77511 GCA_022702705.1 Papilionanthe hookeriana x Papilionanthe teres
ACACACACACACACACACACACACACACACACACACACACACACACACCATCTTGAAGAGGCACACCAAAATCCTGTCTAAATCTCTCTTAAACTCCCCTCCTCCTCTATTTTTGTTATAAAACCACTATTATAAAGTGTAGGGCTGAATTTCAAAGGGTCACTTTTGGGACCCTTTCAAAATTTGTTCAAATTCAATGAATTTGGATAAATATTCGTCTATAGCGCCTAGGCACCGAAATCGGGTGCTAACACACAGAAATCTGGCGCCTAGGCGCTATCCTTTCTATATACTGGCGCTTAGGTGCCATATCCTAGTGCCTAGCATTGTCTTCTTTGTAAACTGGCACCTAAGCGCCAGTTTCGAGCGCCTAGGAGCCACCCTACAGGCAGCTCCACTGTTTCAACTCTGTTTCACCCCACTTTAGCTCTGTTTTGCCCCGTTTCAGCTTCGTTTCGTTCCAACTAAAATTCGCTTGATCATAATTTTCTTCCTTACTCGATTTAGCTCTATATTGCAACGTTTTGCTTCATTTTCTCTAAAACTCCATTTCTTATACCTGAAACCAAAGATATGCAAAATACATTCCTTTAAAGTGTAATATCATTAAAAAATATTAAAAATACGCATGAAATGTCTATAAAAAAATAGGTTCTTTTTAGGCGTGTCAATGATGAGTCATGGTTTTTTTTGTCATGTGGGCTTAATTTGAGCCTTTTAAAACTCATGTCATGGGCAAATGCACATAAATATGAGCCGTTAAAATATGCATGATGAATTTAATTTTGAATTTGATCATGGGCTAATCAAATGGATTCGGGCTTGATTTCAAGTGGGCTTGAAGTATGAAAATGGGTAGGTTAGGAGTGAATTAAGTGAAAATTAAGGTCAATTTGATTAATTGAGTGCAAATTGAGGTTTTGGGCCTTTAGGGGTACTTTGAGAAATTTGGGTTATATTGGTGAATTTGGACACAATTGGTGACATTGGGTGATTCAAATTGATTTTAGGGACATTTAGAATGATTTAGAGATTTTAGGAATTTTTGGGCCATGAGGGACATTTTGGTAATTTTGGTAATTTTGTGGTATTTTAGGAAAATTGAGGTATTTTAGGCAATTTGAGTGGTTTAGAATAGTTTGACATGATTTTTGGAGGGAAATTGATAATTTGGGTAAAGTTGGGAAAAATTAGGATTCCAGGGGCATTTTGGTAATTTTGGCAAAATTTGGGGATAAAAGGTCAAAATGGAGGTTTTCGTGAAATTGGGGTTTACTAAAGATGCCAACTATAATTCTAGCCTTTTAGGTTCCACAAGACCAACGAGAATCCCATTTTTTGGTCCCCATATTGTTGTTCCTAGCCATCCTAACCAAAGGCTAAGGGGTACCACTTACATGAGTTCCAAAAAAATAGGGAGAATGGGTTAGGAACGTGAGTGGCTCAATTTTCAGAATAGTTATTATAGGAGTTCAAAGGAATGAAAGCTAGGGGAAGACACATATCCGAGAAGAATCTCGGTGACTTCCCAAACTATCCTTTGGTTTGGCTCCAATTTAAGATAGTTATTTAGTGTTTCATCTTGCCAATTTTATTATTTAGGGCTTACATTCACTTAATGCCGATCATGTGAATAGCCTGGAAGATGGGAGGATTTATGTCATATTGGATGACAACCTCGGAACCTAAGACGAGTTAGGGCTTATATTGCATAGGTTGCAAAGGCCTAAAGAGATAAAGTGAGGATTTATGCTGGACTAGGCAAGCTACCTTGAAGTCTTACGGCTTGTTGTTTATTTCTAAGAAGTTTTGCTGTTGTGGATGGTCGTGCTGCCCACTATGCATGGTCCAAGCT
This sequence comes from Papilionanthe hookeriana x Papilionanthe teres, assembly GCA_022702705.1. NCBI lineage: Eukaryota > Viridiplantae > Streptophyta > Magnoliopsida > Asparagales > Orchidaceae > Papilionanthe > Papilionanthe hookeriana x Papilionanthe teres. The sequence goes on from JAKZJZ010000136.1 coordinate 27,361, forward strand.
CCTCGTTGTGGTAGGTTTAGTTTTAGAAGTGTCAAATGCAGAAGATTGGGAGAAGTAGCATGTTTTAGAAAAGTTTAAATCGAGGTGTCTTAGTGTCTTATTAGAGGAATATTTAAGTTGATTATAGCGACACCGGTTAGGATCCCATGGTTTCCTCATTCTAGTATCACTATTTTCTTCGGATTCACTTATTCTAGATGAATTTACCAAATTTAACTTAATAAATTTAGTTCTTTAATTTAGACTGTGGGAAAGATCATTTGTTGTCGTAGGATGCCTCCTCCGAGGTATTCTCGATCATCCGATAAAGACGTTTTAATTTAGTTTCACTTGTGATTTTTGTTTTTTTTTTTCTTTTTGTGATTACATTTTGAGTTGTCTTATATTTTTATTGTTGTGGCAGTGAATTTTATCTTGTTTTAATTTGATTTGATTTTGGTTTTGGTTTCAGTTTTGTGACTATTCTAAAGGTTTTAGTTTTGATATGCAGGGTAACATTGTTTTTAACATGCAAGCTTATAAGCAGCAAAAGTACAGTAAAGAAATTACAGGAAAATAAGTTACTGTAAACTAAGAAAGCGTACTTGTAGAGACTTCTCGTTCATCCACCTGAAACTTTAGTATCTTTTGCAGTAAACATTTATAATTTGCAGGGAGTAAAGCTTATAGATAGGTGCATCATGGGCCTACCGAGTCCTATGTCATAACTTGGTGGATTTCAAGAGTATAGATGATTTCTCAAGCAAGACATAATCAGCTTAATCGTCCTTCAAGATATCCAAAAGATTATGAGAAAGATCCAGGGACTGGGCTCCGAACATCCCACCATCTCTTGAAAAGTCTTGAGTTCAGTCTAACTTATTATGTTGCTTGATGACTTATCCCTAATCATACCCATATGCTCAATGAATCTTGATGTTTCAATTATCCCAATAAGTGGGATAACTATCACTTGATATTTCATTTATAAATTATGTTGGTGAAAACCAGTTAGGGGTAAATTGGTTTATTAAAAATTTTAGCCGATTTAATTTTAAAATTGGGCTCGTAGTGTTTCAAACATGCTCACAATTAATTTTATAATCATTCCTAATCCATATTAGTTAAGTTTGATTAAGCCTAGCTCACTACCAAAACCTTAAGACTTAATTGATATATTTGCAATTTAGGGAAAATGTTAACTTATGAGATCTTGTTTCTTATCAAAGTATCAAATTATCATTTGAACACCACTTAGGGGTATTGAATTAGTGAATTATTAACTTTCAAGCTCAACCCCTAACCTTAAAGATTATTTAATTTTTATTGTCTTCTAAATTACAGTAATTCAATGGAACTTATCAATATATGTTTTAATATGATGAAGGTGTGATGGGCTTCTACTATTTACCCCCTTTATGTTTCAATTATTTAATCATATTAATTAAGATCATTCATTGCCCATTTACCACTTTAATTAAGTCTAAACATTAATTAAGGCTAAATTCTTAAAAATTATAATTTTGCCCCTAAGGACCTTAACACTTCATAATTTATCAAATTTAATACAAATGATATTGAAAAATTTTATTGTACCCTATCCATGGGTCAATTAAAATATCAGAGGAGAAATGTGATTTTTCCAATTTTAATTTAATTTATATAATTATTTTAATGCAAAAATAGGATTTTCAAAGATAATTCAATAACTTAATCAAAATATATTATTTATTCTTAAGAAAATTACTGGAGGTTCATTTAGACCAGTGGACCACTTGGACCAAATTTCATAATTTTTGGATTTTAATTCAATTAATATAATTATTTTAATTTTTAGAGTAGTAATTAAATAGAAAATAGTAAAAAGGTGAAAAATTAAGTTTTATAATTTTATTAAATCTCTCTAAAGTCAATGGACCCATAGAAACAAATTTTATATTTTTATAATTTATACATTAATTATTAGAATTATTTTAGTGAGAAATTAAGAAAATTCCATTTTTAAGCTTTAAAGAAAAATATTATTAATCCTTTTAAAATTAATATCTGCATTTAAAAAATTAGGAAAATTGTTTTAATGGCTCCCAAATGATCAATAAGCCAAATGTGACCATTTGGTGTGTTTTTATATTTTTAGTGATTTTTTTTATTTTTTAATGATTTTTTAGTAATTTTTAATTATTAAAATTCAAAATAGCTTTGAGAGTGAAATTTTTATTTTAATTCTAATTTTATTTTTCTTATATTCCTCTTATCACAGGGAACTCCCAAAATTAATTTGGTGATTTTTAAATTATATTTTAATTATTATAATTATTTTAATGTCAAAAATGTCATTTTACTTGAGAAATTCCATTTAGTGGCCATCTTAACTCCAATTAACTTAAAATTTTTATAGGGAGTTCCCTAAACCTTAAAATACAGTGGAGATTAATTTTTATGTCATTTACATTTATATTTTATCTAATTTAATTTTCTTTAGGCTTAGTGAGTTGATTAAAGTTAGAGTGAGTTTTAATGGATTAAATCAAGTTTTCATTTTTCCTATGGTTCTTTGGTCACAGGGAACCTACCAAAATATTTTTATATTTTTCTGATGAATATTGTAATTTTTTTAGTTTTGAAATCAAAACAGACACAATAAAATTGAAAAATAGAGATCTCCTCATAGAGATCTCCCCTAACCTTGGAAAAATTAGGGAATGTCCCTCATGACAGAGAGAACAAAAGGCTTAAATTTCAAGCCATGGTATAATATGTATGCTCTTGGAGAATCAAAAGACTAAATATAGTGTTTAATTATTTAAAAATCAAATATTCATAAAGAATATATGAAACTAATTCTACATTATTCTCCTCTATTTACTGAGTAAGGAGATATTTTATTTTTATTTTTTTATGAATTTTCTAAACCAAGTTATGATTTTTCAAAGTTTACTGATTTAAAATAATTCATTAAATCCATATTTTTCTACTTAACCACGCGGCCACCAGCTCAACCTACGGCTCTTCGAAACTCCACGTGTCGTCATGCTACTGAATGCCACCGTTTGAGTCTGCTCCGCGCTTTATGTAACAAGAGTGCATCTAGCGCGATCCTGGCCATCCATCCGATACATGCGTGATCCAACGGCTCCTGGTCATCATCCCCAACTAACCTAATTCGTAAATCGTCCACCTTCTAACCCTAAGATCTCAGCCTAGGCTCAACTAAATCACTTCAGATTTGTTTCCATGGACTGATCTAACCTAGATGAACCTATCTATACGGCTAACCTAGCCTGAAATCCACTCAATGTGCATGGAGAACTGAAATAAGATTGGGAAGAAGGTGAAGTTCAATACCTTGGTCTGAGAGGGGAGGTCTCAATCAAATGATTACAGAAGGTTCAGGGAAGTCCAACAAGCTCACAGATAAAGTCCCTTGCTTTGGTGAAATGCCTAGACCCAAGTTCGACCAGACTCGATTTCAGGTGTTGATCAAAGTAATGGTTGGAGGGGGTCTGTGATGGGGCTTTGATGGGAGATCTTTTTATCTTGCTCTGGTGATGGTGTGGATAAGTTTAATTTGAGTTCTATGGATTTTTTAGAGGTGTCCTTTTCTGGGGTGAGTTTTGAGCTCTGAAACTGAGCTCGGGCAGTGGGTTTGAATGGCTAAGGATAGTGGGCTTGCACTCAGTGGGACTTGGAGAAGCTCAGGGAACAATTGAGCACAGTCTCCCTAAGGTAATTATGTCTCTCTTCCTCTAGCCGTGAGGGGGAGGGGTTCAAATAGCCATGCCTGGAGCTGAGCTTAGGGCTTGCTGGTGGGTGCATTAAGCTGGTTATGTGGAGTGCTAAGCAGCTCCAATGAGCAATGGGGGTTTGACACATTGGATGGGGATGACTAGGCCAGCCGGCCAGGCCAGGGGAGGTGCTTAGATGGTCATGTGAGCCAGAGGGGAGTCTTAATGGTGATTAATGGGTTTGGGGAAAGCTTTGGGCAAATAAATATATGATTTAGCCATTTAGGGAAGGAGATCCATTATATTAAGGGATCCTTGGTCCATAGCTCAACTAGATTGGGCCAGGTTGATCTATCTCAGTCCTAGGGGTCCAAATGATGGTTGTGGGAGGCGTAGCTAGGTCAATTAGGCTAGGTTTGGTCACATTGGCTCATGGGTTCAATTTAAGGTAACTTGGATCAATGTTGGGCTAGCTTGGTTTTGAGCTTGGGTTGGGTCAAATTGATTGAGAATCATGGTGTGTATGATTGTTATGATTAGTTTAGAAAATATTTGGAGTGGCTTTGAATTGGTTTAGGAGGTGTATTTGGCTAAATTTGGTCATTTTGTCAATTTTGGACATTTGGGTTAGCTTGGTTTTAGGTTAGGCTAGAGTGGGGTTATGTTTCAATTGATGGCTCACATTGGTCTAAGGGAATGTCATGAGGTGTTTCCACTAACAATTGGGTGGAATTTTTAAGTTTAAAGCATTCAATTTGGTATAATTTGGGCATATGGCAAATATGGTGCAATTTTTGGGATTTTGATTTAGGTTGGATTTGGGTGAGGTTTAGGCTCAAATGTTGGTCAATTGGTGGATCCAATTAGTGTGTAAGAATGTTATGAAGAGTTTACGATTTAAATTTAGGGAAAATACATTGGCTAAGAGGTTCAATTTGGGGGATTTATGTCATATGGCCAAAATTGACGCTTTTTGATTTGGATTAAAATTCGGCTTGCAATTGGGTCAAATTGGACTTAGATTTAGTTTAGAATGAGATTATAGATTGTGAATTTGAGCTTAAAATTGAAATTGGGGGATATTGAGGTTAATTGAGTGGACATTGGGCATGATTTAGCCATTTTAGGCTTAAAGAAGCAATTTAGGGCTTGGTCAAATGGGTCAATTTTGTTAAATTGGGTCAAATGAAGTGGTTTAAATTGATTTTGGAGACATTTGGGATGATTTTGGAATTTTTGAGAATTTTTGAAATTTTTGGATTTGGAGTGGTATTTTGGTCATTTTGGGTATTTTGGGGGTATTTTAAAAATTTTGGTAAATTTGAGGTGCTTTTGTGTATTTTGAGTGGTGAGGAAAATTTGGAGATGATTTTTAAAGAAATTTGGATAATTTAGTTAATTTTTAGAATTTGGTCAAAATTAGGGTTTAGGGGTAATTTGGTAATTTGGTGGAGTTAGGGGTCAAAAGTTTGGATTTTTGGTAAAATTAAGGTTGAGTGAGAATGTTAACCCATTTGAGCCATGGACCAAGAGAAATCCCACTTTGGATCCTTCATGTGTTGGTTCTAACCCAAACCGTAGCCTAGGGCCAAGGGTTTAAAGAACCACCCACATGAGTTTCCAAAAGAGTAGGGATCAAGTGTGAAGAAGTTTTGTATATTTGGTTTAGGGTTGGAGGTAGTGATTCTAAGTGTAAAGTGGGTGTGAGTGTGGGGGTGAGTGTGTGTGAACCTCACCCAGACCAAACCTCCCAGGGTGAGTACTAAGGCTTGACCATCCTATAGGGAACTCCTCTTGAGCTTTCTAATGCTTGGTATCATCCTCCTAAGTACTTAGAGGTTAGACTTTAAGCATTTGAAAATTCTAAGTGAAACAAAGAATTGATTTGAATTTATATGGGGTATGGGTTCTGTTGACCTCATTTTACAATGAGTCAATAACCTTTTGACCTAAAAAGTCAACTTTGGTCAAAATGGTCAAACCAGACCCAATGACCTACCCTGTTGACCCCATAGGTCAACCTTTTGACCTAAAAAGTCAACTTTGGTCAAAATGGTCAAACAAGACCCAATGACCTACCCTGTTGACCCCATAGGTCAACCTTTTGACCTAAAAAGTTATATTTGGTGAAAATGGTCAAACCAGACCCAATGACCTACCCTGTTGACCCCATAGGTCACCCTTATGACCTAAAAAGTCAACATTGGTCAAAATGGTCAAACCAGACCCAGTGACCAACCCTGTTGACCCAATAGGTCACCCTTTTGACCTAAAAAGTCAACTTTGGTCAAAATGGTCAAACCAGACCCAATGACCAACCCTGTTGACCCCATAGGTCACACTTTTGACCTAAAAGTCAACTTTGGTCAAACTGGTCAAACCAGACCTAATGACCAACCCTGTTGACCCCATAGGTCACCCTTATGACCTAAAAAGTCAACTTTGGTCAAACTGGTCAAACGAGACCTAATGACCAACCCTGTTGACCCCATAGGTCACCCTTATGACCTAAAAAGTCAACTTTGGTCAAATTGATCAAACCAGACCTAATGACCAACCCTGTTGACCCTATAGGTCACCCTTATGACCTAAAAAGTCAACTTTGGTCAAATTCGTCAAAACAGACCCAATGACCTACCCTGTTGACCCCATAGGTCACCCTTATGACCTAAAAAGTCAACTTTGGTCAAACTGTCAAACCAGACCTAATGACCTACCCTGTGGACCCCATAGGTCAACCTTTCGACCTAAAAAGTCAACTTTGGTCAAACCGGTCAAACCATACCTAATGACCAATCTCGTTGACTCTACAGTCACCCTTATGACCTAAAAATTCAACTTTGGTCAAACTGGTCAAACCAGACCTAATGACCAACCCTGTTGACCCTATAGGTCACCCTTATGACCTAAAAAGTCAACTTTGGTCAAATTGGTCAAAACAGACCCAATGACCTACCCTGTTGACCCCATAGGTCAACCTTATGACCTAAAAAGTTAACTTGGTCAAATTGGTCAAACTGCACCCAATGACTACCCCGTTGACCCCATAGGTCAACCTTATGACCTAAAAAGTCAACATTGGTCAAAATGGTCAAACCGGACCTAATGACCTACCCTGTTGACCCCATAGGTCACCCTTTTGACCTAAAAAGTCAACATTGGTCAAAATGGTCAAACCAGACTCAGTAACCAACCCTATTGACCCCATAGGTCACCCTTTTGACCTAAAAAGTCAACATTGGTCAAATTGGTCAAACCAGACCTAATGACCTACCCTGTTGACCCCATAGGTCAACCTTATGACCTAAAAAGTCAACTTTGGTCAAATTGGTCAAACGAGACCTAATGACCTACCCTGTTGACCGCATAGGTCATTCTTTTGACCTAAAAAGTCAACTTTTGTCAAATTGGTCAAACCAGACCTAATGACCTACCCTATTGACCCCATAGGTCAACCTTATGACCTAAAAAGTTAACTTTGGTCAAATTAGTCAAACCAGACCTAATGACCTACCCCGTCGACCCATAAGTCAACCCTTTCACCCAATGACACATTTAAAGCCCCACAATTACAAAATCACAAGTATTGGACATTTTAAAATTAAATTGATCAATCCGGCCGACTTGGTCAACCCGAGTCAAAATTAGTCAACACCTATCTATTTTGATTAAAATAGATAAAAATGAAATAAAAACAACAAAATTAATCAAATAATTAATTTCAAAATTATTTTGATTAATTAAAATGATTAATGATTTAATTTTCAATATTTTAATTAAATGACATATCTAATTAAAATGAAAATTAAATTAAAATCATAAAATCATAAAAATGATAAAATTAATCAATTAATTAAATTGAAATTATTTTCAATTAATAAATTGGTTAATAAAATATTTTCCAACAATTTTAATTAATAAAATAATTAATTAAAATGGGAAATTAAAAAGAAATGAAATGACATACAACCTCCTCATAATTAATTAGGCTAAACTCATCTTAAGGCTTAATTAAGCCCACATTAAGACCACTTAGCCATGGGTTAATACCCATCATCATGCATGGGGTGAGGTGTCACTCTCTCCTTCACCCTAACCCTCATTTATCCATGAGGTGGCCGGCCAACATGAGGCCTCACCACCCACCTCCCAAGCCACCCAATGAAAGGAAAACCATGCATGAAACCCCCCCTTACCATGGTTAGAAGCAATGATGAGGGATGAGCTTGTGTGTCACCATTTGCCAAGCTTAAGAAATGAGGTGTAAGCTCCCTAAGAAGAGAAGAGGCAGCTCACCATGCACCTCTCACATGAGCCAATGGATGAGAGACAAAATAATGAAGATCATCATGGAAAACTTAGGGAGAAGCATCAATGCCTATCTTCAGCCAATTCCTTCATCCAATGGGCTGATAGAGGAGGTAACTACTCCCCTAGAACATCCTAAGCTAAGCCATAACCTCCCCTTGCTATAAATAAGACCCCATAGCCGAAAATAAGCAAGAAGAAGAAAAAAATTAGGGAGAACTATAGGCTGCCCAAATCCACCTGCTCCCAACATAAAAAGTCTTCCTAAGAGTCCCAACAATCTTTTAGGATCAAATCCAAGCCATAGTTTAAGCCTATTTGAGCCAATTTGACCAAATTTCAAAAACAGCCCCAATTTAGGCACTTCTTCAAAATTCCTCCCCAAGCCCGACTTCTGGATCAAATTGCTGCAGCAATAACCTTCCATTGGAGTCCTAGAAGGCAACCATAAGGTCTGATCTAGCTTGATTCTCTTGTGGCAAAGGTATGGAGTTTTTCTTTACAAAATAAATCATGTTTTTGATATATCATGTGTTATACTAGTCCAGAAGTGTATCATCACCGTATGGATGGATACTTCTCATCCAGATGATCATTTTAAAAAAAAATCACTCAATTTCATCAAGAAATGAGTGAGATATTGAGGTTTAAAGTTTAATGGTTCGAAATAATTCGGATTTTTATCCGAATTATCTCGGCCGTCCGATCCCGCGCCTTAGGGATGGACGGCGCGGATCATTCCCCACAGGTGTCCGCTGTTCGACCCCCACAGCGGATCCTCCCGCCCGTTCGACGCGTACGAGGACATGCGTCGGCGGGAGGTGGGTTTGGCGGCGCGATTTAGGTTAAAAATTCATTTTAACTTTAAAACTTCAAAAATCAATATCTTTTTATCCAGAGGTCATAAAAATAAAATAAAAATACCTTTGGAAAGCTCTTGAAGAGGAAAAAATTATGAGACCAAAATCATAATTTTCTTCTCTGTATTTAATTTTTAATTAATTAAATACTCTCTGGAGTATTTTAATTATTAAAAATTATTTATAAATCAAAAAATTATGAAACTTTGAGGCATTTATCTTCATGTTCTTAGGGACCTTCCATAATTTTTCCAAGGACAGAAAACATGCCTATGACACTTTTCTTTAATTTTTAAGTTTCTTTGTAATTATTTCAAATAATAATTATAAAAATTGAAAATTAAGAAAAATAAAAATGCAAATGGCTAGAAATGATTGAGCAACAGACAATAACCCTAAGAAAATTCTTTCTAAGTCATAGAAATCATTTTGAATGGTATTTTGAAATTTAGGGTTAAAATCCTTTATTAATTAAATAATTTTAATCCTAAAAATACCCCTTTATAAATTTAACCTATTTTCATCAACAATCAAAGTTTGAAAATGATTCTAGTCTATGATAGACTAATGAGAAATTTCACTTAAGTCTAAAATGACCAAATTGGACTTAACTAAATTTAAAACAATATTTAAACCCATTAAACCTTACTTAAATTAGGTTTAATATAAAAATTAAATCTTAATTAAGTTTAAAGGCATATTAAACTTAATTAATCAAAATTAAATCTTTTAATTAAGTTTAAAGACATAATAAACTTAACTAACTCATTAAACCATACTTAAATTAGGTTTAATATAAAAATTAAATCTTAATTAAGTTTAAAGACATATTAAACCTAATTAATCAAAAATTAAATCTTTTAATTAAGTTTAAAGACATAATAAACTTAATTAACTCTTTAAACCTTACTTAAATTAGGATTAATATAAAAATTAAATCTTAATTAAGTTTAAAGACATATTAAACTTAATTAATCAAAAATTAAACCTTTTAATTAAGTTTAAAGACATAATAAACTTAATTAACTCATTAACACTTACTTAAATTAGGTTTAATATAAAAATTAAATCTTAATTAAGTTTAAAGACATATTAAACTTAATTAATCAAAATTAAATCTTTTAATTAAGTTTAAAGACATAATAAACTTAATTAACTCTTTAAACCATACTTAAATTAGGTTTAATATAAAAATTAAATCTTAATTAAGTTTAAAGGCATATTAAACTTAAATTAAATCTTTTAATTAAGTTTAAAGACATAATAAACTTAATTAACTCATTAAACCTTACTTAAATTAGGTTTAATATAAAAATTAAGTCTTAATTAAGTTTAAAGATATATTAAACTTAATTAATCAAAAATCAAACTTTTTTAATTAAGTTTAAAGACATAATAAACTTAATTAACCCATTAAACCTTGTCTAAATTAGGTTTAAATACAAAAATCAACACTTTTAATTAAGTTTAAGAATATGTTAAACTTAATTAATCAAAATCAAACCTTTAATTAAGTTTAAAGACATATTAAACTTAATTAACCTCCTTACACATTAGTTTAACCAAACTTAAACCCTAATTAGGTCAAATCCATTAGACCTAATTAAACCATTAAACCTTCACTAACTAAGGTTTAATCAAGCAAAAACCCTAATTAGGTCTAACCCTTAGACCTAATTAAACCATTAAGTCTTAACTAAATTAGATTTAATCAAACATAAACCCTAATTAGGTCTAACCCATTAGACCTAATTAAACCATTAAACCTTAACTAACTAAGGTTTAATCAAACATAAACCTTAATTAAGTCTAACTCATTGGACCTAATTAAACCATTAAGTCTTAACTAAGTAAGACTTAATCAAACACAAATCCTAATTAAGTCTACTACATTAGACTTAATTAATTATTAAACCTTAATCAACTAAGGTTTAATTAAAGCCAAATCCAACCTTTAATCCAAGTCCAACATAACCTAAACCTAACCTAACTTGAGTCCAACCTAACTTGAACTCAAGTTAACCTAAACCTTAGGTTCAACCCACATTGAACCTAACCTAAACCTAACCTAACTTGAGTCCAACCTAACTTGAACTTAAGTTAACCTAAACCCTAGGTTCAACCTACATCGAACCTAACTTAAACCGAACCTAACTTGAGTCCAACCTAACTCGAACTCAAGTTAACCTAAACCTTAGGTTCAACCTACATCGAACCTAACTTAAACCTAACCTAACTCGAGTCCAACCTAACTCGAACTCAAGTTAACCTAAACCCTAGGTTCAACCCACATCGAACCTAACCTAAACCTAACCTAACTTGAGTCCAACCTAACTCGAACTCAAGTTAACTCTAAACCTTAAGTTCAACCCACATCGAACCTAACCTAAACCTAATCTAACTCGAGTCCAACCTAACTCGAACTCAAGTTAACCTAAACCTTAGGTTCAACCTACATCGAACCTAACCTAAATCCTAACCTAATCCTGAGTCCAACCTAACTCGAACTCAAGTTAACCTAAACCTTAGGTTCAACCTACATCAACCTAACCTAAACCTAACCTAACTTCGAGTCCAACCTAACTCGAACTCAAGTTAACCTAAACCTTAGGTTCAACCCACATCAACCTAACTTAAACCTAATCTAACTTCAGTCCAACCTAACTCGAACTCAAGTTAACCTAAACCTTAGGTTCAACCTACATTGAACCTAACTTAAACTAACCTAACTTGAGTCCAACCTAACTTGAACTCAAGTTAACCTAAACCTTAGGTTCAACCTACATCGAACCTAACCTAAACCTAATCTAACATGAGTCCAACCTAACTTGAACTCAAGTTAACCTAAACCTTAGGTTCAACCTACATCGAACCTAACTTAAACCTAACCTAACTCGAGTCCAACCTAACTCGAACTCAAGTTAACCTAAACCTCAGGTTCAACCTACATCGAACCTAACCTAAACCTAACCTAACTTCGAGTCCAACCTAACTCGAACTCAAGTTAACCTAAACCTTAGGTTCAACCTCCATCGAACCTAACTTAAACCTAACCTAACTCGATTCCAACCTAACTTCGAACTCAAGTTAACCTAAACCTTAGGTTCAACCTACATCGAACCTAACCTAAACCTAACCTAACTCGAGTCCAACCTAACTCGAACTCAAGTTAACCTAAACCTCAGGTTCAACCCACATCGAACCTAACTTAAACCTAATCTAACTCGAGTCCAACCTAACTCGAACTCAAGTTAACCTAAACCTTAGGTTCAACCTACATCGAACCTAACTTAAACCTAACCTAACTCGAGTCCAACCTAACTTGAACTCAAGTTAACCTAAACCTTTAACCTAAACCTTAGGTTCAACCTACATTGAACCTAACTTAAACCTAATCTAACTTGAGTCCAACCTAACTTGAACTCAAGTTAACCTAAAACTCCAGGTTCAACCTACATCGAACCTAACTTAAACCTAACCTAACTTGAGTCCAACCTAACTTGAACTCAAGTTAACCTAAACCTTAGGTTCAACCTACATTGAACCTAACGTAAACCTAACTTAACTTGAGTCCAACCAAACTTGAACTCAAGTTAACCTAAACCTTAGGTTCAACCTACATTGAACCTAACCTAAACCTAACCTAACTTGAGTCCAACCTAACTTGAACTCAAGTTAACCTAAACCTTAGGTTAAACCTACATTGAATCTAACCTAAACCTAACCATACTTGAGTCCAATCTAACTTGAACTCAAGTTAACCTAAATCTTAGGTTCAACCCACACCGAACCTAACTCAACTTAAAACCTTAGGTTCAACCCATATTGAACCTAACCTAAATTGAACTAAACTTAAAGTTCAATCCAACTAGAACCTAATTTAATCCAAGTCAAACCTTAACTTAAGTTCAATCCATATTGAACTTAAATCGACTTTAAGTCTAGGTTCAACCTGACTTGAACTTAACTTAATCTAAACTCGAAATTTAACTTAAGTCTAACCAATATTAGACTTAAGTCAAACTATACTTAGGTTTAACACGATATAAACCTAAATATAATTTAAGCCTTAGATTCAACCTAACTTGAATCCAAACTAAAGCCCGGCTAAAGTTCAATCCTAAGTCTAAGTCTAACCTTAAATAGACTTAATTAAAACTTAGGTCTTATCTAAAAGGGACTTAGATGGTCTGCAAATCTAACCGAGTCTAATTTATTAGACTTGATTAACCTTTAAGTCCTATTTAAACAAGACTTAAAACTTAATTAAATCTATTCTAAACCGAACCTTTTAACTTAAATTCAAACAGACATGAATTCAAGTTAAATAGATTCAATCAACATTGAATCTAACTTAGGTTCAACCAGACATGAACCCAAGTCAATTCAATCAATATTGAATCTAATTTCAAACCTTTTAACTTGAATTCAGACAGACATGAATCAAGTTAAATGGATTCAATCAACATTGAATCTAACTTAGGTTTAACTAGACATCAACCCAAGTTAATTCAATCAATATTGAATCTAATTTCAAATCTTTTAACTTAAGTTCAGACAGACATGAACTCAAGTTAAATAGATTCAATCAACATCGAATCTAACTTAGGTTCAACCAGACATGAACCCAAGTCAATTCAATCAATATCAATCTAATTTCAAATCTTTTAACTTGAATTCGATGCATACATGAATCAAGTTAAATGGATTCAATCAACATTGAATCTAACTTAGGTTCAACTAGACATGAACCCAAGTTAATTCAATCAATATTAAATTTAATTTCAAATCTTTTAACTTGAATTCGCATGTACTACGAACTCAAGTTAAATATATTCAATCAACATTGAATCTAACTTAGGTTCAATCAGACATGAACCCAAGTCAATTCAATAAACATTGAATCTAATTTCAAATCTTTTATCTTAAGTTCAAACAGACATGAAATCAAGTTAAATAGATTCAATCAACATTGAATCTAACTTAGGTTCAACCGGACATGAACCCAAGTCAATTCAATCAATATCGAATCTAATTTCAAACCTTTTAACTTAAGTTCAAACAGTACATGAACTCAAGTTAAATAGATTCAATCAACATCAATCTAACTTAGGTTCAATAAAACATGAACCCAAGTCAATCAATCAATATCAATCTAATTTCAAACCTTTTAACTTAAGTTCAAACAGCACATGAACTCAAGTTAAATAGATTCAATCAACATTGAATCTAACTTAGGTTCAACCGTATATGAACCCAAGTCAATTCAATCAATATCAATCTAAGTTCAAACCTTTAACTTAAGTTCAAACAGTACATGAACTCAAGTTAAATAGATTCAATCAACATTGAATCTAACTTAGGTTCAATCAGACATGAACCCAAGTCAATTCAATCAATATTGAATCTAATTTCAAACCTTTTAACTTAAGTTCAAACAGATATGAACTCAAGTTAAATAGATTCAGTCAACATTGAATCTAACTTAGGTTCAACCGTGACATGAACCCAAGTCAATTCAATCAATATCAATCTAAGTTCAAACCTTTTAACTTAAGTTCAAACAGTACATGAACTCAAGTTAAATAGATTCAATCAACATTGAATCTAACTTAGGTTCAACCAGTACATAAACCCAAGTTAATTCAATCAATATCAATCTAAGTTCAAACCTTTTAACTTAAGTTCAAACAGACATGAACTCAAGTTAAATAGATTCAATCAACATCGAATCTAACTTAGGTTCAACCGTACTATGAACCCAAGTCAATTCAATCAATATCGAATCTAATTTCAAACCTTTTAACTTAAGTTCACACGTATATGAACTCAAGTTAAATAGATTCAATCAACATCGAATCTAACTTAGGTTCAACCGTACATGAACCCAAGTCAATTCAATCAATATTGAATCTAATTTCAAACTTTTTAACTTAAGTTCAAATAGACATGAACTCAAGTTTAATAGATTCAATCAACATTGAATCTAACTTAGGTTCAACCAGACATGAACCCATGTCAATTCAATCATTATTGAATCTAATTTCAAATCTTTTAACTTGAATTCAGACAGATACGAACTCAAGTGTCGGCATATTTTTAGGTTGAGTGTTGCGTTTTTTTTTTTAAGAGGTCGCCTACAGAAGTTGTCGGCGAATTTTAAATTTAATTTAAATATAGATATAATTTAGAAAGTAGTATTTGATTTTGAAAATAATTTTAAATTTGAAGATTTTAAGTTATGAAATCAAACCGATCTCACATCCCAAATAGTTTATATAAACGAGCACCGCATCACAAACCGTGTATCTATTCCTAAGGAAAAACACACTGCTTGATGGTGGGGCTCGGTTAAATAAACTAGAAGATTTGTGACATCTGTTTGGTCTGCGAACCAATTTTATAAGCCGACAAATTCCCCTGCTTAATATGAAAACATTAAACAGGGTTTATATTACTCGGGTTCTTTAAAATTCCCTATAAGGGCAAGCCCCTATAGTTAATTACATCTTAAGTGACGGGAATCACCTAAGAAAAATCTCGATAATAATCAATAATTCCGCTCTCAAGAATTTCAAAGTTTAAGTTTTCAAAGAGTTGAATTTTTGAATCTCAATAGTGGAATGGATCGAGTTTGGAACATTTTATTTTGGGAATTCAAAGGAAGAAAAGTAGGAGAAATTACGGATTCGAAGTGAACTTCGATAATCTCCCGACTATCCTATTGTTTGGCTTGGATTTAGGAAAGTCCTAATGTTTATTTAATGTTTTAATCTTGCCAATTTTAATTGATTAGGGCTTATATTTATATGATAGAATCATACAAATAGCTCGGAAGATATGAGGGTTTATGTCGTATCGGACGACTACCTCGGAATCCTAAGACCTAGGTTAGGGCTTAATTTGCAATGCAAATGCCTAACGAAGAGTCGAGGATTTATGTTGCACTAGTGCAAACTACCTCGAAGTCCTATGGCTTTGTTGTTTAATTCTAGGAAAGTTTTGCCGAAGTAGACTCGTGTTTTGCCGATGACGATGGCCGTGCCGCCCACCATGCTCCGAGCTCCTTGTTGTCGCGAGGTTTAGTTTTAGAAATCATAAATCAGGGGATTAGAAAAGTGTTTTGGTTTAGAGGAGTCTTAATTTCCGAGTGTTTTTTGTGTTTTAATTAAAACAAATCTTAAAGTTGATTATAACAACACCGGTTAAGATCCCACGGTTCCATCCTTCCGCATCATTATTTTTATCTGATTCACTTAGTCCGTATGAATTTGCTAAACTCAATCGAATGAGTTCCACACTTTCATTTAGACCGTGGGAAATCCCGTTAGCAACACGTAGGTTACATCATCCGAGGTATTCCCGATCATCCAACGAGACGTTTTAATTCAGTTGTAATTGTAGTTTTATGTTCCGTTTGTGATTAAATTTTGAGTTGTCTTATATTTTGAAATGTCATGGAGGTGAATTTTATCTTGTAATGTCTTTTAATTTAGTTATGGGTTTCAGCTTTGGTTTCTGTCCTAAAGGTGTAGGTTTTCATGCAATCGTTGTTTATCATGCAAGAAAAATAAGTGCGATGCGATTAAATAAATTACCGTAAAGTAAATCGCAATAAAATAAAAGCGTACCCTGAGGGTCTTCCCGTCATCCCAAGCCGCACTTAAAACACGATTAGAATATTTAAGCAAGTTCCTAGGTAAAGCTAAGGTAAGGGTTATGGTTTTCTACCAAATTCCTAATCCTATAGCTAGTCATTTCCTATGACGTCTAGGTTCCTCGTGTTTTTGGTTTGAAGACGATTTTCTTCATCAAAGAACAACTAAGTTCAATCGTTCTTATAAATATCCTATCATATCGAGGAAGTGCTTAAGAAGAATCTTAAACATCTTTTCAATATTTCTAGGATTATTTTAAGTCCAAATGAATTTAATTATGTAAATGAATCGATCGTCCGAGGTTTTCAAGTTTTGTTAACTCGCTTCAGATGAACTGTGATATTCGAATGTCCTATAAGTGAAGTAACATTTCATTTAATATTCTCGTTTAGGAGTTATGATAACTAAAGCTTTTGAGGGTAAATTGGTGTTCAAATGGTTTGTGATTTAGCTTAATTTCAATCGAAGGGTTTAAATTTGAATAATGTTCAAGTTATTTTAGTGCTTATTTCTTTATGTCTTAGGTGATGTTATTTAATTCAACTTAATTCGATTTAATTTAATTTAATTTAATTTAATTTAATTCAATTTAATTCAATTTAGTTTGATTTGATGTTACATTGAATTAATTTGATTTAATTTAATTAATTTTTTTATTTAATTTGATTTAATTTAATTTAATTTAATTTAATTTATTTAATTTAATTTAATTTTTAATTTAATTTAATTTAATTTAATTTAATTTTTAATTTAATTTAATTTAATTTAATTTAATTTAATTTAATTTAATTTAATTTAATTTAATTTGTAATTTAATTTAATTTTTAATTTAATTTTTAATTTGATTTAATTTGATTTAATTTAAAATTTTTTTTAATTCAATTTTATTCATTTTAATTTTAATTAAAATTTTAAAAGAGTTCAATAATTTAATTTTAGTTTAATGATTAAGTCTTTTAATATTTTAAATTTGAATTATCATTTTAATTAGGAATTAAACACTAATGAAATGATTAATTTAGGGATTTTTTAAATTAAAGAATAAATCTCTTCCTAATAATATCCCTATTTTAATAATTCCAATTTTATTATTCTTCCAAATTTAATCAATTATTTAATTAAAGTTTAATCATTTTAAATTGCTTAATGGGTTTCTACCCTTCAATTATTAAATTTCAATCATCCAAATCAGATTAGGATCAAATATTTTACTTGTTAATTTTTTATTAAACCTAAAGTTTTAATTAAGGATTAAAGAAAGAATTAATTACCACTTTACCCTTTAAGCTTAATAATTTCATAACTCACTAAATTGAACTCAAATGAACTTGAAATTTTTATGTGACTTCACTCATATGTCAATAAAGACATGAGAGGAGAAAATGTGATTTTTCTGTATTTAATTTATTTATATAATTATTTTTGGTAGAAAATAGAGATTTCCAAGGAAAATTTAATAACATGACCAAGGGAAAGTTTTTGTCCTTAAGAAAATTAGGGGACATTCCTAATGACCAGGGGATCACTTGGACCAATTTTGGTGATTTTTTGAATTATATTATTTTTATTATAAATATTTTAAGTTCTGGAGTGTTAATTAATTTAAAAATAAAATAAATGTTGAGAAATGAATTTTATGTTTTTCAAAAATCTCTCTGATATCAAGGAAATCAGAGAAGCAAATTTTGCAATTTTCTGATTTTTCTATGATTTATTATAATTATTTTAGTGAAAATGCTAGAAAATACATTTTTTAATTTTAAAATTACCCTAGAGCTTTAAAAATTAATATCTCACCAAATAGGCCTAAGAAAAATATGGGGTTTGTTCCTAAGTGATTAAAATTTAAAATGTGACATTTTGGTGAATTTTATTATTTTTGTGATTTTTATTATTTTTTAATTATTAAAAATATTAAAATAATATTAAAAATCAACTTTTTAGAAAATTGAAATTTTAATTTTCTTAAATTCCCCTGATATCAGAGAGGTTCCAAAACCAATTTGGTGAATTTTTGAAAGATATTTTGAAAGTCATGAATTTTTAAAGTTTAAAATGACTAAATGGCTTAATCAACCCAATTAATAGGGCTAACCAAGTCCAATCGACCTCAAATTTTTATGGTGGGTTCTTCTGACCCTAAAGGTCAATGGAGAATTGATTTGAAGTCAATTTGATGTATGGTTAGCTCTAATTAATTAGAGACCTATTTTGAGTGTTTAAGCCAATTAGGGTCTGTCTAAAATGAACTAACTCAAAACCTATTTTTCCTAGGGTTCTCTAGTCATAAGGAACATCACCAAATTTTCCTAGAATTTATTGCACAACATGCTATTTATTGGAATTAAAATACTCAAAACAGATGACATGAATTTGAAAAATCAATAACTCTTCATAGGATGACCTCCGACTTTGGAAAATTCAGGGAATGTTCCCAAATTCGGAGGCTTCAAAAGCCCTATGGTCTCATGCCATGGTGAATTGTATACATGCATGGAGAATTAAATGTATGCAGAGAGTAAATAAATTATAAAAAATAAAATACTTCGATGAAATTAAATGATTTCTTTTCCACATTATTCTCCTCTCGTTCACCGAGCAAGAGGGTATTTTTATTTTATTTTTTTGATTTTCCTACACAAAGTTATGAATTTTTAAAGTTTCTGATATTTAATAAATACATTAAATACCCTATTTATCTACTTATCCACGCGGCGCCAGCGAAACATCGGCAGCTCCGAAGGGGTACGTGTCGCGCTGTGATTGGGCGCCGCCATCTGAGTCAGCCGTCCCGGGACCCGCGGTTCACGTATCATTCCCTGGTCCGGCGCAATCTGAACCGTCCGCTCGATACACGCGCGATCCAACGGCTCCTGGTCATCGTCTACGACTGGTGCGATCCCGTGACCGTCCACACTCTAACCCTAAGAACTCACTCGATTCCCAATGGATTTTCGTGTTCTTATGCTCTATGGATTCGTCTTGAAGAGACGAACACATCCATACTGGTAAACATGCATTTAAATTGACTCAAATTAAAATGAGAATCTCTGGAAGCTCGGGAAGAAGAGGGAGTCCATACCTTTGCTCGGAGAAGTGAAGCTTCGATCCGAGAGTTGTGTCACCTTCGATCGGGTCCAAGCAAGCTCCGGATGAAGTCTCCCGGTCCAGTGAATCGTCCAGGTTGGACTTCGACCACAGCTCGATCACAAAGCTTGGAGGCTGGAGCAACCGGGTGGCCTCGGAGATGGGGCTTTCGATGGGAAACTTCTTCTCTTGGTCCAGTGAAGGTGTAGGACCAATCAATTTGGGGATCGGCTCACTGCGAAGAAGTGTCCTGGTTTTTAGGCTAAAGCTCGAGCTCAAAATCGAGCTCAGCTGGAGGGAATTGGGGCCGGAATTTAGTGGGGATCAAATGCTCTATGTGTGGAGAGTGATCTGGAATGATTTTGGCAGAGTTTCCTTAAGGTTTGGTTCAGCCATGAAGGGACTCATTTGAGGCATTCACTATGTTGTTCCTAACCCTCTTAGCCAAGGGCTTAGGGGTTAAGGACCATCCATGTGAATCACCTGCATGAGTCAGGAGGTCAAATTGGGTATGGGTGTGTTTTAGGAGGTGTATGGAAGTGTAGTGTATGAGTGTAGTGTGTGTGTAAGTCGGCCCCTCACCGCACCAGAGCCACCTGAGTAGGGCCCTAAGGCCAAAAAGTCCTATAGGAACTCATCCTTTAAACTTCCACACTTGATTTCAACCCTCTAGGTGATTAGGGGTCTACGATCAAGTTTGTGGAGTTTGCGGGGAGTTAAGAAGTGGTTTGAAATTCTAGATGGTGGATCCCAATTCTAGTCCTCTAAGATAGTCAAAGGAAAAGCCTAAGGCTAGATCCTAAGTACTAAAGAGAAGAAGAGAAGACCTCATCAAAAATGAGGTCAACATCAAGTAATCTAACTTAGGTTCAACTAGACATGAACCCAAGTTAATTCAATCAATATTGAATCTAATTTCAAACCTTTTTAACTTAGAGTTCAGACAGACATAAACTCAAGTTAATAAATTCAATATTTTAAAACCAAAATTGACATAATCAACAAAAAAAATTGACATTTCAAAATAATTCGACATAAACTGACATCCAAGACATATCCAAATATTCTCGTGACATTATTTCTGACAGTGTTTTCTTTGCAGGGTGAAAGCAAGAAATTTCGTTTAGATTTTCTTTGCATGTTATAGGATGTGCTAACTCGTTTTGCAGGACGTCGACGACGTAATAAAAACAAAACCAAAACTTTTAGGTTAGACATATAACCCGAAACTTTCGACAACAAAATAAAACCAAAACTTTTAGGTTAGACATATAACCTCGAAACTTTCGACAAGAAAAACAAAACCAAAACTTTTAGAGTTAGACATGCAACCCGAAACTTTTGACAACAAAAGAAAACCAAAAATTTTAAGTTAGACATATAACCTGAAATTTTTTAACAAATCAACAACATCGACAACAAAACCGTAACCTTTAGGTTAGACATAATACCTAAAGTATTCAATAACATGATATAACGACATTCGGGAGTGATAATGGGTACATCTCTCCTTAAAATGAATTCTTAGAAAACAAATGATTAACATTAATCAGAAGTTTTCTTAAACAATTGAAAATTGTTTAAGATATAATTAACTATAGAGGCTTACCTCTATAGGAGATCTAAAAGAACCAAAAATATAAATCTCTGGTTTACCATGATTTTCTTAATATGAAAATTCTAGAATATGTTATTCTAGAATATCCTCATATAAGATTTATCATAAACATCCTTTTCTATTATTAGTCCTAAAAATTCTTTAAATCCTTCATAGGATTTATAAAACTAGGCTAATATTAGATGGTGACTCCTTGACATTGACATTGGATGGCGATGACATGACCCCACCCATCCGCACTAAAGACCTTACCAAATCTTTCATTGCCACCAAACAGGTTCCATTGCTAGTCTTCTAAGATAGTCACCAGGAAAGTCCTATGGCTAGATCCTAAGCTATTCTAAAGAAAGACTAGACCTCTACAAAAGTGAGGTCAACACAGAGACAGTAAAAGGAGTGATTAGGGTGGTTGCTAGAGTGTCAAACCTTTCACTATGATTGATGGCTTTCTGCAGCCTATGATATGGGTTTCTCATAGTCCCCTAATTACTAGGTCTCTCAAGGGCTGAGCACCAATCATCAACAAAAGGAAAAAATAATTATAATTAGTCAGTAGAATTAGTATGTAATATAAGCCAGAAAAGTAAAAGCTGGACATTGTAGAATGCTAACATAAAGCATGTCGTGACTATTTATAAAATCAATAAAAAGCAGGACAAATATAGTGTGAGAAGAAAAATTAAATGCAAGAAGGTACAAAAACTATTCATCAAAGTATGCATCCCAATTTTTAGTCTGTTTCATTATGTGAGCCAGTTGATGATGAACGTAAAAATTCTTTATCAATCTGATCATCATTTTCATCCATGTCTAGAGGGACTTCTTCATAAGCCTCTTGATATCCTCTATAGGAGACACCTCTTTTGAACTTAGTTGAATACAAAAATTAGATATAACTAGCTCTTGATGAATGAGTTTGATAATATTTGATCTCTTTTTTTTTGGTTTATTCTTCAATACAACAACAAAATCAAGTTTATCCCTTGCTCGACCAGGGTATCAAAGATAATAAACCTGACCGTATGTGCTAGAATAAATGAATCATACTTTGCTTATCCTTTATTTAAATTAAATTCAATCATATCATATGGGTTGGGTTTCCTTAATTATGAATAGGGTCAAATAACTCACAATTGAACATGTAGAAAATGTGTTCAACATAACCAAATATTGTAACTGAACTACATCATTGAGTGTACCGTAATAGCTAATCTCATTATCTGTGTTTGTTTCCTTTAACAAAGACACCAAAATTATAAGCTTGTTATCCTTCACACCAAGAACTTGTGTAAATCTGAAGCAAATCACATCAAATATTTTCCATGCCTTGACCCTACGATTAAGACCCCAAGTAATATCTAATAAGCCTTGGTCTTTGATTTTGTTTGCTTGTATTATGAACCTAGAAGAAGATCCAATTTAAAATTTTTTAAACTTTAAAAGTTACAATAAGGTGATGTACTAGTGGCATGAAAAGTGGTGGTGAAGCAAGTTAGCCAAATCACAGAAGTAAACATTTCAAGTAATGATGCGACTAGAGAGTACCACATATCAATCCCATTAGGAAAGTATTAAGAAATATTATGGAGGGTGAATCCATATTTTACTACACTTCTAAATCTAGTTTAGTGTGATTAGAAACAAGAGGTGGCTTTCTAAAATTATACTTAAAAGCGAAACAACAGATAACATGGTTTGAAAAAGATAAAAAACTACGGCAAATAAACTTACTGTTCTTCAAGGTATGCGAGGCTCGTGCCCCTTTGATTTAGGTGATTGAAACACCTAAAATATATAATATTTTTATGCACATTTTATACCTATTTTTTATGATATTGCACTTTAATGGAAGGTATTTTTGTATTTTTCTTGCAGATATGATTAAAATGACTGATTATGATGAAAAGAAGCAAAAGAGGATCAAATTTAGAGCAAAAATAAGCTATTTGAAAATTTGACCTGTGGCGGCTAAACGCCGCATGATTGGCGCATAGGCATGACAGTTTAAAAATATGAATTAAATCAAATTTGGCGCCATTTTCAAGGGGTGTTTGAAGCAACATTTGGTGGTAACATCCTTAACTTACTTTGGGCTGTAGATTTGAATGAAGAGATGCAATCTTTGGTGGATAATTGAATCTGGACATGATTTGAAGAGACAACAAAGAACCTTTTTTAGATTTATTAAAATGAAGACATGGAATCAGTTTAGAGTCTTCTTCTAGTCCTTTTTAGTTTTCTTGGAGTCTTATTTTTACTGTTTAGAGTCAGTTAGATAAGTCTTTTTTGTTTAAGAGAGTTTTAAGGAGGGATTGGTGTGAAGTAATCTTCTCACCAATTTTCTTTCATTCATTTATCTAGTTTGTATTGGAGTCTAAAGTCAGAGTTGGAGTCAACAGAGTTGGGCACCAACCTCTGTGGAGTATTTTAGCGGAAAGCAAAAATTCAAAGGAACTTCTAGAGTCTTATGGAGAGAATTTTCATTTAAGTGTTTATCTTTGTTTTTACATTTGGTTTTTTAGTAAAACTTGTGTGTTTTCACTATGATTTCTACTTTCAAATTAAGTTGTGTTTGTGTTTTCTCAATGAGTTCTGAGTGGTTTTCTTTATCATTTTCCTTTTAAATGTTGAAGTAATTGAATTATGGAAGGAAGTTGTGAGAAGTATATATGTTTAATGTTGGAAGAAGTTGTGATGATTTATTTCCTTGCACTTAATTTACTTCTTGATTTGGTCAATTAAGATGTTAAAATTTGTTGTGAAATTATGTAAGATCCAATGCGGCATTGTCTCAATCAACAATTGGAAAGAATCATATGCAATTGTATGGATGAGAATTGTAGTCCATATAATTGAATGCAAATAAATAGGGAGATATGTTTTAATGGGGAGTAAAATTAGAGGACTTTAGAGTGACAGACTAAAGCCCCCTAATTTGGTTTGAGGTGAAAAATTCTGTTTTGAGATGTTAGCTGGCCCGACCCGCAATTACGCAGTAAATTAACTTCCAAAATATGGCAAAAAACTTGACCCGATTTATAAATAGCGGCTAGTGTGCAAAATCTTAAATGATATAAAAATTGAAAAATATTTTACACACAGGGGTACTACGCAAGTATACATATCACTTCAAGTAATACAGAGTTTTCTTTAAAAACCCCAGTATCGTTCCCACGAGAAAGTGAAGTAAGAGGTCCTTAGTCAAATTCTAGTCTACTACTAATAGTCCTTAGTCTAGAATGTCGATAAAAATTTTGTTTTATCTATCAACTACTCCTAAATGTAAGTATTAAATGTAATAGTAACTATAACTAAATGCAAATAATAATTCTAAAGATAACCCTTTTTGGATAAATTGGTTTGGAGAATTTTGAGATACTAAAAACTATTATTCTTATGTAATGAAATGGATAATGTATAGGAATGAGATATATTTAATATTGTATGTGCCAAATAGGAGCAATCCTATTCTTTACCCTTTGGTCTGGACATAAAGAACATTGACTAATCCTATGCTTGGTTACTAAATCTGCGGCTAGGCTGGGAGGATATCGGCTCTCACTTCAGAGCTCCCACGTTCCCCTCACATGAGGGCTAACATCTACACTTCAGCACCTAAACGATAGGACCGAATTGAGGATTTTAGTCTGTCACTCTAAAATCTTCAATTCTACGCCCGATAATTATATTTCCCTATGTATTTGCACTTAATCCCCATGAATTATGAAATTCATTCACGGACATTGGATGTGGTTCCACTTTGTCGAGAATTACACCGCCCATTCGGGACAATGCAATTACAATGAAATTTTAACAATACAACGGGCCCTTATTGTAATGTAAATGAAGTGCAAGTAAAAACCATCACATTTATAATTAAAACATCTTTTAGCAAGCATCCCAATATCCTAATCATGAATCCTACTCATTGCAAAAGAAATGTAGAATGGAAACAATGACATAATTTTCTTATGCCACTATTTCCAAAGAAAAAGAAAGAGTAAGAAAGATACATCACAAAGCACGAAGAAAACACAACGGAAACTTCATTAAACCAAAGCAAATCCACTATGTAAGTGTTTACAAAATCATAAGATAATGAAGAACAATACTTAGCTTTTTCCCTTTGAAAGAAAGATGAAGATCTCTCCTATAAAGTTTACCGTCTATCCATGCAATGTTAGAACATCTCCTTACAAATTCTCTCAAAATCTCCTCTCCAATCTCTCCAATCTCTCCAAAAGGGTAGAAATCTACATTTCTACTCCTAATCTAAAAATCCTAAACATTCTCCAAGTTTTTCCTATCATTCCTCTCTTATTTCTCTTCTTTTTCTCTACAATTTCCTAACCTAAATTCACCATTTTAAAGAGTATGGATGAATTTCTAAGAGTTCCCTTAAGCACCCCTTCGAAAAAGCATCCAAATACATTGAATTTCGGCCCAAAACTGCCAAAAGCCGGTCCATAGTTGTCTGGGGCGCTGTCGGCGGGTTCGAGGGCGCTGTCGGTGAGCTTTTTGGTCATATTTCGGCCTTCTCAGGAAAATCCCACCGTCGGTGAGCTTGAGGGGGCCGTCGACGATCAGACTGCTGCGCAACTCCACCATTTCGCTCAGTTTGGCTCCGTTTTAGCTCCAATTCGCCCCGTTTCAGTTGTGTTGCGTTCGTAACAGATAGCCCTACAAAATAAGCATAAAAACAACCTTTATTTAAAGTGTAATCTCATTCAAAAATATGCAAAAAGTGTAAAAGAGATTAAGCATAGAAAAACTTATCGAAAGTTGTCAGGGCAAAATTTGCTTTCTTGCTCGTTTTTGCTCCAAATTGCACAATTTTTGCTTCTTTTTCTCCAAAATTCATTTCTTATACCTAAAACCAAAAAACATACAAAATGCCTTCCTCTAAAGTGTAATATCATCAAAAATGAGTAAAATCATATAGGAAAAAAACATATAATTTTTCCTTGGGTCAAAATCCCCCAAACTTAACTGTTACTTATCCTCAAGTAACACTTTAACTTTAAAAACCAAATATTTTGACTTGTGGTTGTGGGTTTCAATACAACTTCCTATAATTTCATCTCAGAAATATTATAGTATAACATAGGAGAAATTATAGCAAATCAACCTAGGACTAGAGACTAAGAATATCTCATATTCAACTTAGGAATCTTGATTTTTTTATCTACTTCAAAAGTTATTGAAAATTGTCAAACTAAAGATTCATAGAAAGTATAAAAATGGAATTTAAGAACCTTATATATACCAATTTAACCAATACCTTTTAAAATAATAATAAGCTTAGGATTGTTTTTAAGTCTTTTCATTTAAAAAGATTAAAGTGAAAGTAATTTTTGATTAGGCTTCTCTTCAAGCTTCTCCTCACTTATTTTCTTTTTTTTTCTTTTAAGATCATTTTCAATCTTTTTTTTTACTTTTTTTTATGTGAGAATTACTATAACTGGATAGGCCTTTAATAATTTTGAATTTCATTATCCTCTGTCTAAAATCCAAAACTCAAAACTTTCCCTAACTTTTTATAAGTGTAAGTA
Source organism: Papilionanthe hookeriana x Papilionanthe teres (assembly GCA_022702705.1). Lineage (NCBI taxonomy): Eukaryota > Viridiplantae > Streptophyta > Magnoliopsida > Asparagales > Orchidaceae > Papilionanthe > Papilionanthe hookeriana x Papilionanthe teres. Next base: position 54,148 of record JAKZJZ010000136.1, read on the forward strand.
TTAGTTTGAAAAAGGTTTTCAATAAAGGCTCAATTCTCATTAAGTATTAATCTAAGAATTTTAGCTTTTCAAATATTCAACTCCTTTCTACCATAAATAGAAAAATCATTTTTTCAATGTTTCCTACAAAATATCTTAACTCTAGAATAGTTTCTTCACTAAGGATTTCAACTAAGTTATTTTTCTAATATTCCTAAAATTGAAATTATAGTAACCTAAAGGTAACACCACATACCACAAGTCATTTTAAAAGTGATATCAAATTAAATACAGGGTACTGAGGATAAATAAAGTTACATTTAAAAAAAAATTTTCCCCCCAAACTTATATTTTAAAATATTTTGCAATTAATTCCATAAAATGTTATAGAAAGAAAAAGTAAAGATTGAATCTACTTACTACTACAACATTCTATCAAATTCATATACATGCATAATCAGGATAAAATGACTGTAGGAGAAAGTAAATCTAACCTAAAACATGCTTGTAATAAAAATACACTAAAAGGAAGTATTTTCACATTAAAATTTTATTTTTCTTCCTACCCCCAAACTTAATTTTTTTAAAATATATAGAATTGAGTACAAAAAATATAAGCAGGAAGAAAAACAATTTAGAAATTCTATCTACCACACATGTCTATCAAAACCATTTACAAGTATTCATTAGGACAGAACAATATGAAGCAGAAAGTAAATCTAAACTAATCATGCCAGAATGAAATTCATTAAATAAAAGTCTAACTAGCATAGCATGTATCAGCAAGGGAATATAAAAATGATCTTCAATTATTATATAAAATTGTAACACAAAAATAAACACACATAAGATAAATGAGGTTAATTCTTCCATTAACTCATCACATCACATTGATTTACTTCCAATTTCTATCGAAATCACTACACAGATAAATAAGGTGCATTTTAAATGGTTTTATAGATTATAATCCGAAATATAAGATTTCCCCTTGATATATTGGCTCTTAGGCACCAATCTCAGGCATCATCTAATCCTTATAACTAAGCACCTATAACGCATTACAAAGATAGTGTTAGATCATCCACATGGTATTCATCAAATAGGTTCGCGACTCCTACCTAATGAAATAATGTCCAGAAAAGGAAGTAATAAAATTGAGATGGAACTATCACTATTCAAATTCATGATGTCTCTTATAAAACTCAAGTCCGGGTGAGACCCGAGTCATAGTGGACTCGTCAATCCAACTACTACAAGAGATCAAGTCTAGCCATAATAAGAAGTTAAGGAATCACCTCCCTCAAGACACAAACAGAGAACATTCAAAGCACTAATAATCCAAATATCTATCAATCATCAATTCAAACTGATCAATCCACTATAAAGCAAATACAATACAACACCAACAATCATAACTCTCAAGCACACTAAATCAAAGCACACTGATAACTATGGGTTGCCTCCCATAAAGTGCTTGATTTAACGTCGTTAGCCCGACAAATGATTCCACCTGGATCAAAATTCCAATTAAGTAATCCTCGATCAATCGCCCAATCATTTCCAGATCCAGGGATTCCTATAAAATCCTTAAATTTTAATTTTTCATTCAGCTCTTAATTTTCAGTTTGATTTATATCATTATTCCTCATATTTCTTTCTAGATCCAATATTCTTCTATTGATTTTTTTAAATTGCATATTAATATCATCCCTGAAATTTATAAGAAATGGATCTTTATAAGATACTTCAATATCTATCAAATTTTAGATCAGATTCTCTTTAGATAATTTAGATTCTGAATCAATATCTTCTATGTTACTCTTCTGTTTTAAGTTATATTCTAATTCTTCCCCTTTATAATTATTAAATGATGGAGGATCTATCTTAATTGAGGAAATATGTGTTGACCTCATTTTTGATGAGGTCTTCTCTTCTTCTCTTTAGTACTTAGGATCTAGCCTTAGGCTTTTCCTTTGACTATCCTAGAGGATTAGAATTGGGACCCACCACTTAGAAATTCAAACCACTTCCTAACTCCCTGCAAACTCCACAAACTTGATTGTAGACCCCTAATCACCTAGAGGGTTGAAATTAAATGTGGAAGTTTAAAGGATGAGTTCTCATAGGACTCTTTGGCCTTGGGACATGCCACAGGTGGCACAGTGCAGTGAAGGGGCTGACTTACACACACACTACACCTATACACTACACTTTCACACACCTCTTAAAACCACACCCATACCCGACTTGATCTCTGACTCATGCGGTGGTTCACATGGATGGTCCTTAACCCCTAAGCCCTTGGCTAAGAGGGTTAGGAACAACATAATGAATGCCTCGAAATGAGTCCCTTCATGGCTCATGTGGGCTTGATATGGCTTCATGGCTCAACCAAAATGATTTCATTCCACTTACATTCACCCAATCTTCAATTTTCCAAATTTTCAATTTTTGACCCCGGGACCCTACACCAACTTCGACTACCCAAAACCATCGAAACCCCCCAAAACTTGCAAAATCACTTAAATTACCCAAAATTCTCCAAAATCAATCCTAAACATTGCCTCACCAATCAAATTGATCATCCATACCCAAAAATACCAAAATTCCAAAAATACCTCCCAATACCCTCCAAATACCCAAAATACCCCTCTTAGCCAAAAAATCCAAAAATTCAGAAAATTCTCAGAAAATTCCAGAAAATCCCAAATATTCCCAATTTCATTTTTTCCAACTACACCATGGGCCAATTTTGTCAATTTACCCCACTTTTATCAAAACCCCCAATTTGACCCATTTTAACCCAAAGTAAACCCAATGTCAAACTAAACCTACCCAATTGACCCAAATTTTGATCCAATTCAATTCTAAACTTCAATTCAACATCCCCAACACCAATCTAGACCAAATACAAGCCAATTTGATTGACATTGGGATCCAATTTCACTTTTGGCCTTAAAGCCCGATTTGGACCCATGACCCAAACTTAGCCCAAACTCACCCGATTCAACTCCAATTAACCCCAAATCTTTTCTAAACCTTCCTTAACATTCCCATAAACAAAACACTAACATGATTTGCCCAAAATTTAGACCCAAACCCCACTCAAATTCAACCCAAAATCAAAAAGCCCAATTTTGACCTAAACCCAAACCTAGCCCAAATAGACCCAAACCCCAAAATCAAAACCCAACCAAAGCCAAAACCTCTTTGAAACACTCCCATAAACATTTCCCAACATTTATTTTACATCAATTTCAACCCTAGCCCAACATTGGCCCAAGTTAGCCCAATTTGACCTACATTGGCCCACTTACCAAATAAACCCAAATTCAAACCAATTCAAGTCCAAATCACACCAAATTGACTCCAAACCACTCATGACACATCCCTAAACCAAACTCAAAAATTATTTGGCCCAAACTTTTACAAAAATTCTCATCCATGAACACATTCTTAAACTTAAAGGCCCATTCCTTAAACCATTTTAAAAGCCCATCCTTTACCACATCCAAAGGCCCAAAATTGGTCCCAAAGCCCATATGACATTTCCCCTCATCATACTTTCAATTAAACTCAATACCTAAGTCCTAAATTCATCATCAAATCATTCCAAATCAAGTTTCATACAAATTTCCATCAAATTACCAAAAAATTACTAAAATCCATTTTCATGAAATTGACCAAGCTTTCCCCAAGCCAAAGACAAGCCATGCAAGCCATGGACAAGCCACATGAAGCCATGGAGAGTTTGACATGTGATCAAGCCATTAATGGAAAAAGGAGGACCCCCTTTCCTAATCCTTCTTAAGCCTTTTTTTACCTTAAGCATGTCACACTCTAAACCATGCTTTGCCACCTAATCCTTGATGGAGACTCCACCACACATGGGAGATTGACCCACCGACCTCCTTAGCCCAAAACCGGGTCTTGGGGAGGTGCACCCAACCCATTTGCATGGGTTGACCAAAATAAGCTAAAATGGCCCCTTCCCCTTTCTACTTTGATTCAACCACTTTACACATGTCAAACCTCGATTGAATGCACCAAACCCCGAGCCACGACCCACTCGAACAAGATGGTGACCAATGCACGGCCGGCCGGCCACCGTGTCGCCGGAAAACACCATGGCCGAGAGCTCGCATGTGAGCCGACTTTGGGATTCTACCTTGCTGAGCTGCCCCATGCCCGATGGCCACCATGGGCCGTTCGCCCTCGACCTACGCAGGCTGATCCCAAGCCCTCAACTCTCCACAGGAGGCCCTCTGCCCTCTCCTATTTAAACACCACCCCTCTCGGCCATGAAAGGTGCTGAACCTAACCTTAAGGAAACTGCGCCAAAATCATTCCGGATCACTCTCCACACATAGAGCACTTGATCCCCACTGAATTCCAGCCCCAATTCCCTCCGAGTGAGCTCGATTTTGAGCTCGAACTTTAGCCCAAAACCAGGACACTTCTTCACGGTGAGCTAATCCCCAAATTGATTGGTCCTACACCTTCAGCTGGACCAAGAGGAGAAGTTTCCCACCGAAAGCCCCATCTCCGAGGCCACCCGGTTGCTCCGGCCTCCAAGCTTTGTGATCGGCTGTGGTCACTTTCATAGCTAGACAATTCACCGAGCCGAGGGACTTCATCCGGAGCTTACTTGGACCCGATCGAAGGTGACACAACTCTCGGATCGAAGCTTCACTTCTGCGAGCAAAGGTATGAACTCATTCTTCTTCCCGAGCTTACGGAGATTCTCCATTTCATTTGAATAAATTTCGATGCATGTTTACCGTATGGATGTGTTCGTCTCTTCGAGAAGAATCCATAGAGCATAAGAACACGAAAATCCGTTGAGAATCGAGTGAGAAATTAGGGTTAGAAGGTTGACGGTCACGGGTGCACACCGGTCGTAGACGATGACCGGGGAGCCGTTGGATCGCGCGTGTATCGAGCGGACGGTTCGGATTGCGCCGGACCGGGGAATGATACGTGAACCGCGGGTCCCGGGATGGGCGACTCGGATGACGGCGCCCGATCACGGCGCGACACGTACCCCCTTCGGAGCTGCCGAGGTTGACACGGCGCCGCGTGGATAAGTAGAAAATTAGGGATTTTTCTGATTTATTTAAATACCAGAACTTCAAAAATCCATATCTTTGTGTAGAAAAATCACAAAAATAAAATAAAAATACCCTCTTGCTCAGTGAATAGAGGAGAATAATGTGGAAAAGAAATTAATTAATTTTGCCCAGTACTTTATTTTTAATTAATTATTTACTCCCTGCATTGTTTTAATTCTCCATGCATTCATACAATCCACCATGGCATGAGACCATAGGGCTTTTGAAGCCTCTGAACTTGGGAACATTCCCTGAATTTTCCAAGGTCAGAGGCCATCTCTGTGAAAAGTTATAGATTTTTCAAATGCATGTGGCTGTTTTGAGTATTTTAATTCCAAAAATTAGCATGTTGTGAAATAAATTCTAGGAAAATTTGGTGATGTTCCTTATGACCAGAAAACCCTAGGAAAATTAAGACTTGAGTTAATTCACTCAAAATAACCCTAATTGGCTTAAACACCCAAAATAGGCCCCTAATTAATTAGAGCTAACTATACATCAAATTGACCTGAAATCAATTCTCCACTGACCTTTAGGATCAGAGGAACCCACCACAAAAGTTTGAAGTCAATTGGACTTGGTTAGCCTTACTAAATGGGTTGATTAAGCCATTTAGTCATTTTAAACTTTAAAAATTCATAACTTTCAAAATACCTTTCAAAAATTCACCAAATTGGTTTTGGAGCCTCTCGATATCAGGGGAATTTAAAAAAATTAAAATTTCAATTTTCTAAAAAAGTTAATTTTTTAGTATTATTTTAATACTTTAATAATTAAAAAATAATAAAAATCACAAAAATAATAAAATTCACCAAAATGTCATATTTTGAAATTTAATCACTTAGGAACAAACCCCATATTTTTCTTAGGTCTATTTAATGAGATATTAAATTTTAAAGCCCTAGGGTAATTTTAAAATTAAAAAAATGTATTTTCTAGCATTTTCACTAAAATAATTATAATAAATCAAAGAAAAATCAGGAAATTGTAAAATTTAGTTCTCTAGAATCCTTGATATCAGAGAGAATTTTAAAAATTATAAAATTCATTTTTCAACTTATATTCTATTTTTAAATTAATTAATACTCCAGAACTTAAAATAATTCTAATAAATAAAATATAATTCAAAAAATCACTAAAATTGGTCCAAGTGGTCCTCTGGTCATTAGGAATGTCCCATAATTTTCTTAAGGACAGAAACTTTCCCTTGGTCATATTATTAAATTTTCCTTGGAAATCCTTATTTTCCATCAAAAATAATTATATAAATAAATTAAATACAGAAAAATCACATTTTCTCCTCTAATGTCTTTATTGACATATTAGTGAAGTCACATTAAAATTTCAAATTCAATTGAGCTCAATTTAGTGAGTTATGAAATTATTAGGCTTGAAGGGCAAAATGGTAATTAAAATTTTAACCCTTAATTAAAACTTTAGGCTTAATAAAATTAATAAGTAAAATATTTGATTTTAATTTGATTTGGATGATTGAAATTTAGATAATTAAAGGGTAGAAACCTACTAAACAATTTAAAATAATTGAAATAAACCTTAATTAAATAATTGATTAAATTTGGAAGAATAATAAAATTGGAATTATTAAAATAGGGATATTATTAGGAAGAGATTTTTTTTCTTTAATCTAAGGATCCCTAAATTAATCATCTCAATAATATTTAATTCTTAATTAAAAAGGTAATTCAAATTTAAGTCTTAAAATGTTAAAAGATTCAATCATTTAAATTGAATTAAAGGTAAATTATTAAACTCTTTTTAAAGTTTCAATTAAAATTAAAATTAAAAATAAAATTAAATTAAAAAATTAAATTAAATTAAATTAAATCAAAAAAAATATAATAATAATAAAACTAAATTAAATTAAATAATTAAATTAAATTAAGTTAAGTTAAATAAATAAATAAATTAAATTAAATTAAATTAAATATTAAATTAAATTAAATTAAATTAAAAACAAATTAAATTAAATCAAATTAAAACAAATTAAATTAAATTAAATTAATTAAATTAAATCAAGTTAAATTAAATTAAATTAATTCACATCAAGTTAAACTAAATTGGATTAAATCAGAATTAAATTAAAATTAAAACTAAACTAAATTAAATCAAATTAAATTAAATCAAAGTTAAATTAAATTGAATTAAAAGACATCACCTAAGACATGAAGAATTCAAAATAAATCTAAAACAACTTGAACAACTATTCGAAACTTAAATCCATTAACTAAAATTAAATCACAACTCACTTGAACATCCATTTGCCCTCGAAAGCTCGTGATGTCATAACTCTTAAAAGGAGTGTTAAAAGAAGTGTTACTTCACTCATAGGATATTCAAATGTCCTAGTTCATCGAAGCAAGACAACAAAACTTAAACTCTCGGACGATTAATTCATTTGTGTAATTAAATTCATTTGGACTTAAAACAATCCTAAAAATATTGAAAAGATGTTTAAGATTCGTCTTAAGCACTTCCCCAATATGATAGGATATTTATAAGAACGATTGAACTTAGTTGTTCTTTGATGAAGAAAATCGTCCTCAAACTAAAATACAAGAACCTAGACGTCATAGGAAATGACTAGCTATAGGATTAGGAACTTGGTAGAAAACCATAACCCTTCCCTTAGCTTTACCTAGGAACTTACTTTAAATGCTTAAATATTCTAACCGTGTTTTAAGTGCGGCTTGGGATGACGGGAAGACCCTCCAGGGTACGCTTTTATTTTATTGCAAATTACTTTATTGCAACTTATTTAATCGCATCGCACTTACTTTTCTTGCATGATAAACAATCTGTTGCATGAAAACTTACACCTTTAGGACGAAACCAAAGCTGAAACCCATAACTAAATTAAAAGACACTACAAGATAAAATTCACCGCCACAACATTTCAAAATATAAGACAACTCAAAATTTAATCACGAAACGAACAACAAAACTACAACTACAACTAAATTAAAACGTCTCATTGAATGATCGGGAATACCTCGGATGATGTAACCCACGTGTTGCTAACGGGATTTCCCACGATCTAAATGAAAGTGCGGAACTCATTCGAGTTGAGTTTAGCAAATTCATCCGGACTAAGTGAATTCGATGAAAATAACGGTGCGGGATGACGGAACAGTGGGATCTTAATCGGTTACGTTTAATCAACTCTAAGACCTGTTTTAATTAAAATATTAAAGACACATGGAAATTAAGACTTTCTCTAAAACCAAACACTTCTCTCATCTCACGATTTATGACTTCTAAAACTAAACCTCTGCAACAACAAGGAGCTCGGAGCATGGTGGGCAGCACGGCCATCGTCATCAGCAAAACTCGAGTCTACTTCAACAAAACTTTCCTTAGAATTAAATAACCAAGCCGTAGGACTTCGAGGTAGTTTACCTAGTGCAACATAAATCCTCAACTCTTCGTTAGGCATTTGCATGATCATATCATGTAAATTAAGCCCTAACCGGTCTTAGGATTTCAGAGGTAGTCGTCCGATACGACATAAACCCTCGCATCTTCGAGACTATTTGTATGATTTTATCATACAAATATAAGTCCTAACTAATTAAAATCGGCAAGATCAAAACATTAAATAAACATTAGGACTTTTCTAAATTCAAATCAAACAATAGGATAGTCGGGAAATTACCGAAGTTCGCTTCGAATCTGTGATTTCTCCTACCCTTCTTCCTTTGAATTCCCAAAACAAAATGTTTCAAATTTGATCCATCCCCGATTGAAATTCAAAACTCAATCCCTTGAAAACTTAAACCTTGAAATTCTTGAGAGCGAGAACTACCGATTATTATCGAGAGTTTTCTTAGGTGATTTCCGTCACTTAAGATGTAATTAACTATAGGGGCTTGCCCTTATAGGGAATTTTAAGAACCCGAGGTAATATAAACCCTGTTTAATGTTTTCATATTAAACGGGGGAACTTGTCGGCTTATAAAATTGGTTCGCGGACCAAACGGATGTCACGAATCTTCTAGTTTATTTAATCGAGCCCCATCATCGAACAATGTGTCTATTCTTCGGGATAGATACATGGTTTATGATGTGGTGCTCGTTTACATAAACTATTCGGGATGTGAGATCAGTTTGATTTCATAAAATTTCCAAATTTAAAATTATTTTCAAAAATCAAATACTACTTTTCAAATTACTTATTTAAATTAAATTAAAATTCGCCGACAATTTCTGTAGGCGACCCCCTTTTTCGAAATAAAACACATAACCTAAAAATAAGCCGCACAATTTCTGGCGACTCCGCTGGGGAATAGTTCCTCTCTCCATTTTAATCAAATAGTTACGCTTTCGAAAATCGGTAGTGTATCCATGTCCCTAATGGATCGAACTATCCTTCTTTCAGTTGGAATACTATGTTCATTTCTCGCCTTGAACGAGTATAGCCAACATTCTCTCGGATTTAGGAGCCTTTGTTTAGACACCCCTAAACGAGAGAGGTTCCGAGATCCTTTTACCTCATTTACGAGGTGGGGTGGACCCCTGATAGGTGTTAGTTTAGGAGTGATCCTTCGAGTCGAGAAGTCTTGCATAAGACTTTCTTTTCCTTTCTAATTACGAATCGGATTCATTACCTTCTCTACACCTTTGAACATTCCGTTCTAAATAAACAAACCCTCTAATGAATGACTCTTTTAACAAACATACATGAACAAGAATGTGTTCGGACTCTTTTAGATTCCTTTCTTTTCGTCTGATGAGAAGAAGCATAACTTGAGGACCGACAATCGGAATCTACTTTGCGAAATGGATGCCCCAAAGCTGATTTTCTCCTTCACCAACGGATTGGACTTGCTTGTTTACAAGGATGAGTTGCCCGACAATGGGATCATCCGGTTTGGACAAGGATTTGAGAACACAAATGTCAAGATCGCTGACGTTACCCTTTTCGCACTGATGGACAAAGTGCTAGAAACTGAAAAACCCATGATTGAATTCAACCTTAAATCAACTCAAGAATTTCCTCCTCTGCAAAGGGTTCCAGCTGAGAGGAATACCGCTGTCCATAGAAGGACTGTTATCTCTACCCCCACTGGTCTAGTCGTCTCTGCACCTACCCGGCTCCCGCCAACCGAAGGGAAGGAAGTCCAAATTTGCAACAAACATGTTACCGTGGAGGGTACAGATTTTCGTGCAAAACCTTCGTTTTGAAATTGGGTCCGGCTCGAGGGTTCCACCCCTAACACGGACTCGGAGGAGAAACGAGGCGGGGAAGATTGCCGGAAGGCCGGAGCTGCTGAAGTCGCTTTCCTAGAAGAAATTCCCGAGTACACACCACTACCGAATACATACCATTGTACGAGTATACACCCCTTTTGGAAGGGAGTAGATTCCATCCCCTTTCCGCCGCGGTGACGAGGAAAATGTCCACAGGATTGCCTCTACATTACCTCGGCCCGCATACTATAACGACAACAGAAGAAAGAGGGCCAGGGTTACACCACTTGCCCGACTACAGACTGTGATTGAAAGGTTAGCAAAGAAAGAAAAATGCCCCGTATCAGAAATTTTAAGAAGGATAGGGCAGCTTCAAGAGAAAGACGATACGATTGCCCAAATGGCAAAAAGGATGGAAGAGATGGCTGTAGCCCTAGCCACTCTCCAGAGTCAGGTTCAACCCCAAAGGGAAACACCCCCGAAGTCATTCACATTGTAGACGGAGGAAAGGAGATTACATCCGTCAACGGGGATGATCAATTAAAGAAGGATACAACATAAAGTATGATTCCGGAAAAGGATATCAAGAGCTTGGTGGAACAGCAGGTGCGAGAAGCCTTGGCACAATCAAAGAGCGGGACATCCATTCGGACGGGTAGACCTTACCCTGAAGAATTCGACGCTGTCCAATATCCGAAAGGCTTTGTACCACCTCCGTTCAAGACCTTTGATGGAACCGGAAACCCTCGGCAGCATGTTGCACATTTTCGTGCCGGTTGTTGCAATGCCGGCGGAAGTGATGCTTTACTCTTCCGACAATTTGTCAGCAGCCTGTCGGGGATCGCCTTTGATTGGTATGCGGAATTACCAAACGGCTCGGTGAAGACATTTTCAGAATTAGAAAACCTCTTCATCAAGCGATTTGCGGAGCTCGGCACCACATCACTATAGGTGATTTAGTGGTAGAGAAGCAGAAGCCGAATGAAACCTTGGTGGACTACATACTTCGATGGAGGAACCTAAGTATGAAGTGTGAGCCACAGTTACAAGAACAACATGCAGTCGGCATTTTACTAAAAAACATCCATGGCCCGATAGCACTTCTCCTCAAGGGATTTACTATTAAGACTTTCGAGAAGTTGTTAAGCAAGGCCGGAAGCTTGCAAGAGGAGGCGAAGCAATTAAGTTTCACCGATAAAACGAGACGAAACGAGAACCCTGTGAAAACTTTTGAAAAGAAGTCCGGGATCGTCGCGGCGGTCGATAAAGGCAAGCAACCGATACAAATATCGTCGAACGGCCGCGAGCAACCTCGACGGAATTACCGGCAACCCCGACCCAGCTATCGGTCATCTCGACAATATGAACAACCGCCTCGTCCACAACGTACGTTTAGGGAGTTCCTGAGCGAGGAGTATCCATTCAAGAATGAGGCGATGCCGAAAATGATCCGCGACCTAATGAAGACTCCGGATTTCCAACTGCCGGAGCCTAAAAGACCGGAAGAAGTCGACAAGAAAGGTGATCCCAACTTTTGCCCTTACCACCGGATGCTTGGGCACAAGATAGAAGATTGTATTACCTTCGAAAAGTTGGCTCAACGACAATCTTCGGAAAGGGAATATAACGATCCCGAAAGAATACATGAAGGAACCCCGAAAGGAGGTTCCGTCGATGTTATCTCGACGGATTTCATTGTTCCGATAGATCCCTATGCGACTGATGATGGATGGACTACCGCTTGGACAAAGTCTTCAAAGAAGGTTTTGGATCACATCCAAACCGCTTCGGTGCGAGCCTCAATTCAGAGTTCGAAAACTGTCAAGTCGACACTATCACTTGCAATAGAAGAACAACCTCAACAAGAGACGATTAAAGAAAAGAAGAAAATTGACGAAGAAGAGAAGACCGAGGCTCCTAAGGCTAGACTAGGGGCTGCTTATCCTAGGATAGTGGTTTCCGATTCGGGGGAGAAATCCCTCGAACCTCGACTCGTATGATTATCCGCTCACTCCGGTGGGATCTTATAATGATAAGGGTTATGGCGTTGGCTATGTTTTTGACCGTTTCTAACGATTACGTAACTAGCGACAATCGACCAAATCCGGACGTCGACTCCGATACAAATAACAATTCTCGAATCATACACGATCTCGACGATCACAATGATGAAGAAGACATCCACCGGGAAGGCTACGAGAGTTCAACAAGCAACGAATCTATTTGCGAGTTTCGAGGAGCTCCGGTCACAATAGAGTTAGAGCCTTCGGACTCCGAAGCTAATCTGAAGAACTTGTCATTCCAATTCGGAAGGAGACACCAACAAACTCGATGTTAAACTTAGAAGAAATCACGAAGTCAACTTAAGAAGTGGAAGAGTTCTACCTCAGAGAATGGGTCCAAAGGACAAAGGAAAGCGGTGGTTGTTCGGGAAGAACCAACCCCGGCGGAAGAAATACCCATTCGAGAAGAAAACGAGGCACATGAAAACAAAGTGGACTACAACGTGCTAGCCCATCTTAGGAAATTACCGACCGAGCGAGCATCTACGACGCTCTCATCTTATCAAAGGAGATGAGAGAAGCTCGATCGAGGCCTTACTTGATCCAGAAATTTGCTTAGCTCGAATGGCCGGAGATTCCTTAGATGAGGTTTGCTCGTTAAAGGAACAGCGAGGTGTTACCTTCACGGACAATGACCTACTACTTGGGACGACGAGACTACGACCGACCGTTGTACATTTCGATTCACAATTGGGAAGTTTACACTCTCCGGAGTATTGGTGGATCCAGGAGCATCAATCAATATAATGAATCTTCGAACGCTAGCATACTTGGAAATTGATGCTCGCGAGCTCGAGGCGGACAAAATGTTATTAAGAGGATTCAACCAGAAAGGAGAAAGAGCCCTCGGATCAATAACACTGCTGATGAAGACCGGCGACTTAGCAAAGACAACCGCGAAATTTCACATAATTGATTCGAAACGTCATTCAACGCTCTCTTGGGCCGACCATGGATACATGAAAACGGAATGGTACCATCATCTCTACATCAATGCATCAAATACTACGATGGAGGGGAACGATTGCATCAAAGGTGACTTACAACCATTCTCCGTACATGAAATCGGAATCCATGAAGATGCGGCTTATTATGCACCTCCGAAGAAAACAATCTTCTCCGGAGATACCATAACAAATGAAGCAAAAGAAATTTGGGACAACGAAGAACCTGAAGTTCTAGTCCAACAGTCACTTACCACTCCCTTACGGCGAGATGGTGAAGGTTTCTCCACAACTCGCATCCGAGGACGAGGCCGGGGACGAGGTCGTGGTAGAGACGTTAGGACGAGTTAGACGAGAGAAACCGACCATCAATGTTGATTGGGAAGATAGTTACGAAGAAGAAAAAGAAATCAAACAAGAAGCAGCGACGATAAGTCGGAGGAAGCCGCAATTCGGAATCCCTCTCGAAGATGAAAGAAACGAAGAATATAAATCGATGTACGAGAAGATTAACCACTATGTACATACTATGACCACGACCCCGATCCATTCTAATAAGATCGAGGGTATGGAGGTCGAAGAGGTACGTAGCGGTGGTGCAAAGCCCATCAAATTCTACCGTGGTGCTCCTTCCTCCAAAGCTGAAAATAATGTACAATTTGAAGATGCTACTTCATCGGAATTAATGGAATTGCCTTTTGAATGGTACTCTCCACTGTGTTCAAAATTTAATTCGGCGTGGTTTCTTACCTCGACAATGGACAAAAGGTCGATCACAACATTTTGAAAAATTATGGAATAACTCCGGTCATCCACCCGATTCAAAACATGGTCTCGGGTTCGGCACGGTAGGATCAGTTGACGATGCTGAATTTTGCATGGTTGTCACCTGCGAGTCTAATGAAAGCCGCATGGAAACTACGGAAGAACTCGAAGATTTACAAATTGGAGATGCTCCACCGAGTTCGAAGAGGAGATCGAATCTACGATAGATGAGTTAACGGAAGTTAACTTAGGTACTAGCGAAGAACCTAGACCTACCTTTGTTAGCTCCTTACTCGATAAAGAAGACTCCGAAGAAATAATTAAGTTATTAATGGAATTTAAAGATTGTTTCGCTTGGAGCTACGATGAGATGCCGGGTTTAGCTCCGGAGGTCGCGAGTCCATAAGCTAGGGGTGGATCCTGCCTACGTTCGGTCGGACGAGGTCCCGGAAGAATGCGTCTAGAAATCGAACAACAAGTCATAGGTGAAGTTAAAAAGCTAATAGACGCTAAATTTGTCCGTGAAGAACAATACCCGACTTGGTTAGCCAATGTGGTACCGATCGGGAAGAAGAATGGTCGGATCGGAATTTGCGTGGATTTCGAGAGATTTAAACAAGGCATGTCCGAAAGATGAATTTCCTCTACCGATCACAGAATTAATGATCGACATTGCTTCTACACATGAAATATTCTCATTCATGGATGGATCTTCAGGATACAATCAAATAAAAATGGCTCTAGAAGATGAAAAACTTACAGCATTCAGAACGCCGATCGGAGTATATTGCTTTACACAGTGATGCCATTCGGACCGAAGAACGCGAGAGCGACCTACCGGAGAGCGATGACAAGAATTTTTGATGATCTCATCCACAATCAAGTCGAATGCTACGTGGACGATGTGGTCATCGAGAGCAAAGTAAAGGAAAACCACTCGTATGATTTGAGAATTGTTTTCGAACGATTAAGACAATTTAACCTTAAGATGAATCCCTTAAAATGCGCCTTCGGCGTCACCTCCGGGAAATTCTTAGGATTCGTTGTCCGACATCGCGGAATTGAAATCGACCGGAAAAGATTAAAGCTATCTTAGAAATGCCACCTCCCGAACCTTAAAACAACTACGATCTTTTCCGGGAAGCGGCATATCTTCGACGCTTTATCTCGAGCTTGTCGGGTAGGTGTCGGCCTTTCTCGGCACTAGTTAAAAAGGACGCCAAATTTATTTGGGAAGAGAAATGCCGAGAGGGCCTTCGAGGACATTAAACAATATTTAATGACACCTCCTGTCTTAGCAGCCCCGGTCTCGGGTAGACCGCTAATACTTTATACCGCGGCTTTAGATGACTCTCTCGGAGCCACTGTTAGCCGAAGTCGATGATGAGGGTAAAGAAAATGCTCTTTATTACCTAAGCCGTCGTTCTTGCCGACGGAAATAAGGTATCCCGCAATTGAAAAGCATCGTTTGGCCACGATCTTCGCCGCTCAAAGCTCGGGCATTACATGCTTTCTCATAAGGTCGACCTGATTTCGAAATTTAATCCATTGCAATACTTGATGACCCGCCGACGCTTTCGAGCGGACTTGCCGGATGGTCGATGATATTATTGCAATTCGATATAACTTTCGTACCTCTTCGTGCCGTAAAGGGACAAGTCTTAGCGGACTTCCTCGCGGCACACCCTTTGCGGCGAGAATCGCCTCTCGATGACGACTTGCCGGATGAACAAATAATGAACCTAGAAGACCACGATGATCGACGTTGGGAATTATATTTCGACGGAGCATCTTCAGCACACAAAGACGAAGAATCGCAAGTGATAGTGCCGGTAAGGCGGGGATCGGACTAATCTTTATAACACGGAGCGGGGGACGTTAAGATACTCCTACCACTTGACGAGCCGTGCACAAATAACGAAGCGAATACGAAGCCCTCATAACGGGACTAGAATTAACTATTCGAATGGGGATAACGAGACATCAACATCTACGGGGATTCGCAATTAATCATTCAACAAATCGCCGGACAATACGGAATTTTAAAACCAAGACTCGAGCAATACTTCCGGTATGCCATACATTTGTTGGAACGATTCCGAATGTGACAATCTACAAAATTCCTAGAAAAGAAAACGTTTTAGCGGATGCGCTAGCCCGTCTCGCAAAAGAATTTGCATGTTTGAAAGATGAATCAGTGGAAGTGTCAGTTCACGGACGTCAGGTCCTATCACAGCTCGACATAGACACAATACACAAATCGAAAAGGAAAAAGGATCGATTGCGGCGAGTGACGAAAAACACGAGAAGATTGGCGACGGCCATTAATGGACTACACTGCAAACGGGAAAACTACCGGACGATAGGTCGTTAGCCCACCGGATCGAGAAAGAACTGCGTCCTACGCATTAATAAACAATACATTATACGGAAGGTCTTTTGATCAAATGTGGCTAAGGTGCCTAAGCGGGTCGAGGCCCGTGAAATTGTTAAAGAGGTACATTCGGGACTGCGTGGCGCTCACCGGTCGAGTCCGAAGATGAAAATGAAAATTAAAAGACTAGGGTACTACGGCCCTCGATGATGACCGATCGCATGAAAATCGCCAGAGGCGTCATCGGTGCCAAGTGCACGGAGTGGTTCTACACCAACCTCCAAATGTGCTACATCCGACAATTGCGTCGTGGCCATTTGAATGTTGGGGCACGGATATAGTGGGTCCAATAGAACCACCGTCGTCGAAAGGACATCGCTTCATTCTTGCGGCTACGGATTACTTTTCCGAGTGGGCGAGGCGGTTCCACTCGGAGAAGTGAAAGCACATCACGTGCTACAATTTTTCAAGAACCAAGTTGTCTACCGTTTCGGAGTGCCGCGCGGAATCATCTCGGATAATGGGTCGGCATTCGGAAGCACACAAATCAACAATTTTGTCGGGAGACACGGAATCGGCCGGCGATATTCAACAATTTACTACCCGAGAGCAAATGGCCTTGTCGAGGCTTTTAATAAAACTCTCGTTCAAATCTTAAAGAAAACCTTGGACGATAATAAGAGAAATTGGCACGAGAAGTTGTTAGAAGCCTTATGGGCCTACCGGACAACCTTCGAACTCCTACTCGAAGCTACACCTTATGCTCTAGTGTATGGGTCCGAGGCGAGTGTTACCTTTAGAGGTCCGACTTCCTTCACTCGGGATTGCGGTTGCAAACAAAATCACGACGAAGAGAATGCCAAATTACGACTAGAAGAATTGGAAAGCTCTGGAAGGGAAAAGACTTGCGGCGCGACGGAATTTAGAACTATACCAAGCTAAGATGGTTCAAGCCCATGACGAGTCGGTCCGCCAAGAACCTTCAAAGTTGGTGACTTAGTTCTCGTTCTCAAGAGACCTATTCTTGCACACCGCAAGATAGGAGGAAAATTTGAACCCACTTGGGAGGGACCGTTTGTAGTTGAGGCAGTCTATTCAGGAGGCTCCTACCAGTTAGTGAATTGCCAAAGAGAACGACATATGCTTCCGATCAATGGACGATACTTGAAAAAGTATTACGCTACCTGATGTTTCGAAGGAATGAATTTTCCATCCCTAGAAGCACGGGTGAAGTAATTACTTATGACTGGGTCCGAACCCAAAATAATAAAAAATGTGCTAAAATAAATAAAATAATGATAATAAAGTTTTCCTTGTTTTTTCTCTCTTCCAAATCAAAATCTCTTTCCTGATCTTTTCCTACTTCATTCCTGTTGAATTTAAAAATAATAATAATAAAAAAAACTGTCTTTAATAAACATTTTCTTAATGTTCTTGTTCTTAGTACAGCCCCTGATCCTTTTCCTTGTCTTTTCGCAGGGAAATGTCGAACGGACGGTTGGTCCTGAACTTTAGAAATGGCGTAAGCCTTGCACTCGACGAAAAGAGGGTGAAAGATGGAGCGATAATAGAGATTGACTCGGACTTCGCACCGGCGAGCCTGCAATACGAGGAAAGTGGTCGGGTCCCGATTGACCGAGAGGAGCCGCCGATCGAGACGGTAATGAAAGTGGGTGGCCCAAGCCACCAATCCAGCGATAAGAAAAGAAAAATAAACAACGAAGAGGACAAGAGGATCAAATCTGTAGTCGCTACAGCAGAGGGCAGACTTGTCAGCGCCACGCCCACAGAAACTCAGGAAGTACGAAGAGCTACTCTCACAGCAACTCAACGAAGAAATAGAAATCGTCGTATCCGCAAGATGTTAACTAAATTAGCAGCGGACCAGCACGACGAGACGGTTGCTACTACCAGGTGCATATACTTCGAGGATACCGGTTCGCCGGGAACCCGAAGAAAGGAGACCGGCTCCGGGATGACGAAGAAACCGAGAGAAATCTCAAGAAGAACGGAAGAAAGAAGGCTACTACGCCACCGGATAAAGTCATCGGTAATGCATGACCTTGTTGCGAAGCAACCCCGGAGGATGTCCCGACGGACATCACCCCCGAGGAGCCGAGGTATGCGGGGAGAGCGTGAAGGGATTGAGCCATATATCCCACGAGTACGTCACCAGGCCTCATCATTTGCAAATTATTCCAGAATACGAGTTAGAAAGGATACAGAATGTCCAGAAGAAAACTTTTGAATACTTCGAGAGAATCAGAGGCAGGATGATCAATATACTAGAAGGCCTCGAGCTACATACAGACGTGTTCTCAGAATACGAGCAACAACAAATCGTGGACTGCATCCGGGATTTGAAAAAGATGGGCCGAGCAGGTCGCTTAAGAGATAACACTTACTCAGAACCCCGGAGATGGATTCCAGGGAAGGGGAGAATTACAATACAATGTGGATGCTTGCTACAACTTCGCGAGAAGACAGGAAGGGAAACCCACCGGGGATACTCCGTCATGGCCGGGTGGATCCAATGCCATTAGTCATTAAAAGGATGGTAAAAAGAATGATAACATGGAGGGTACTGCCGGCGGTTGCATACCCAACGAGTTGCATCATTAACATTTACAAGAAGGGTGATTGCATTCCCCGCACATAGATCATCACGACTTTGTTAGACCTTTACGCACGGTTTCTTTTCTGAATGAGTGTAATATCATGTTCGGATCGACCTCCGGATAAGCGAGGCCCAGGTGAGTTCCGAGGGCCGGTAAAGATACCATTACCGGTAGGTTCCGTCATGATGCGAAGGGCAACGGAGCGAGACGTCGCTAAACATTGCATACCGGGAGTACCGGTGAAGCGGATCTCGGTTACTTTCGGAAGGATGGACGACGGGAAAGCACCTTACCACTTCCGGCCGGACCGCGAGCTAGAGAGCCTCCGACCTTACGAGCTGTGAGTTGCATGGAAAATATCACACCTCCAACGAACATCCATACGGCATCCTTGCCAAGGATGGCTTGGAAGGTGATGTTATTGACCATGTACCTCACTATTCAGACATGGATTTTTGACAGATACCTTTTTGGATGGATCGACAAAGATCATACATAGTCCGTTTTGAGTCTACATGGATTGTATGAGATGTATTCCGGATCGAGTTGTATGATGTATCTTCAACATGATTGGAATGAAAGTGACCATGTCACAATTTTGGCCTTCACCTCTTTTGTGCAAATTGGTAGGAAACGCCATTAAAGTTAAACGAACTTCGAACAAAGAACAGAAAAGAAAAAAATAATAATAATAAAAATAAAATAAGATATATAAAAAAAGAGAAAATAAAAATATAAATAATAAATGAGAATTATTTTTCCATTAAAAATCCAAACATAAAAATAACTTCAAAATCCACGTGAACGCTAAATAAAATTCACATGAACATTTGGAAAGTTAAAGGACAAACAAAATGAAAATGAATCTCAAATCGGATCCCACTCTAAATTCATCTTTTCAAACATTTTCAAATCAACCCCAAATCGAGATTTATCTCAAGAAGCTTTGAAATTCTCTGTCGGGACAACTCTTCCTCACGGGAGACCCACACTTCAATTTCGGAACCCTAAACCTTTTCGTCACATCAAAATCATTTCGACTTTTGTGGCCTACCTTTTCTTCTGTATGGAGATCGACTAGGTACATTGACACGGAGCCACGAACTTTGTTCGATTTGGTTCCGATGACATGGGATTGGATCCCTCTTCACACAAATAAACCTTCGAGATTGGAATCCATTTCCAATTCTCTTTAAACCTTTGAAATTGGAATCCATTTCCAATTCTCAATAAACTTCCGAGATTGGAATCCATTTCCAATTCTCAATAAACTTCCGAGATTGGAATCTATTTCCAATTCTCTTTAAACCTTTGAGATTGGAACCAGTTTCCATTTCCCTTTAAACCTTTGAAATTGGAATCCATTTCCAATTCTCAATAAACTTCCGAGATTGGAATCCATTTCCAATTCTCAATAAACCTTTGAGATTGGAACCAGTTTCCATTTCTCTTTAGACTTTTGAGATTGGAACCAGTTTCCATTTCTCTTTAGACCTTCGAGATTGGAACCAGTTTTCATTTCTCTTTAGACCTTTGAGATTGGAACCGGTTCCATTTCTCTTTAGACCTTTGAGATTGGAACCGGTTTCCATTTCTCATTAGACCTTTGAGGTTGGAACCAGTTTCCATTTCTCTTTAGACCTTTGAGATTGGAACCAGTTTCCATTTCTCTTTAGACCTTCGAGATTGGAACCAGTTTCCATTTCTCATTAAACCTTTGAGATTGGAACCAGTTTCCATTTCTCTTTAGACCTTCGAGATTGGAACCAGTTTCCATTTCTCATTAAACCTTTGAGATTGGAACCAGTTTCCATTTCTCTTTAGACCTTTGAGATTGGAACCAGTTTCCATTTCTCTTTAGACCTTCGAGATTGGAACCAGTTTCCACTTCTCTTTAGACCTTCGAGATTGGAACCAATTTCCATTTCTCTTTAGACCTTCGAGCTTGGAACCAGTTTCCATTTCTCTTTAGACCTTCGAGATTGGAACCAGTTTCCATTTCTCTTTAGACCTTCGAGATTGGAACCGGTTTCCATTTCTCTTTTGACCTTGATTGGAACCGGTTTCCATTTCTCTTTAAACCTTTGAGATTGGAACCGGTTTCCATTTCTCTTTAGACCTTCGAGATTGGAACCGGTTCCACTTCTCTTTAGACCTTCGAGATTGGAACCGGTTTCCACTTCTCTTTAGACCTTCGAGATTGGAACCAGTTTCCATTTCTCTTTAGACCTTCGAGATTGGAACCAGTTTCCACTTCTCTTTAGACCTTCGAGATTGGAACCAGTTTCCACTTCTCTTTAGACCTTCGAGATTGGAACCAGTTTCCATTTCTCTTTAAACCTTCGGGACTAGAACCCGATTCCAGTTCTCTTTAAACCTTCGAGACCGGAACCAGATTCCAGTTCTCTTTAAACCTTCGAGACTGGAACCAGATTCCGGTTCTCTTTAAACTTTCGAGATTGAAACTCCGTTTCAATTCTCATTAAACTTTCGAGATCGGTACCTAAATTCGATTCTCATCCCCTTCGATCAACACTTAAACTCCGATTCTCATTCTGCGTTTGGTACCCCGATTCCGGTTTTCCTCGCAATCCCGAGATTGGAACTTAGGTTTCAATTCTCATTTCGAATCCAAATTTCAAATTCAAATTTCCTCAAGTTGATTTTAAACCAAACCTCAATCTAAATTGAAACTCAAAATCTAAACTTACACATCAAAACTTAAACTAAAACAAAACGAAAATCTAAATTGAATTCCCCCAGATCATGTGATTTGGGATTCACCTCCTTTTCCTTTCCCCAGCGAGAGTTCAGGAATCTCCAGTCTTAGAGATATACTTGACACTCCCAGATGAAATTTCTTCTACTTCGTCCTAAGTTTGTCACTTGGACATCTGTGTTGGTTTTGTTGATTTTTCGGTCAACGCCAATACGCGCGGTGTGCTTGGTTAGCACACCACACCTATTAGGGGTCCATTTGTTGACCTCATTTTTGATGAGGTCTTCTCTTCTTCTCTTTAGTACTTAGGATCTAGCCTTAGGCTTTTCCTTTGACTATCCTAGAGGATTAGAATTGGGACCCACCACTTAGAAATTCAAACCACTTCCTAACTCCCTGCAAACTCCACAAACTTGATTGTAGACCCCTAATCACCTAGAGGGTTGAAATTAAATGTGGAAGTTTAAAGGATGAGTTCCCATAGGACTCTTTGGCCTTAGGGCTACCACGGGTGGCTCGGTGCGGTGAAGGGGCTGACTTACACACACACTACACCTATACACTACACTTTCACACACCTCTTAAAACCACACCCATACCCAACTTGATCTCTACGACTCATGCGGGTGGTTCGCATGGATGGTCCTTAACCCCTAAGCCCTTGGCTAAGAGGGTTAGGAACAACATAATGAATGCCTCAAATGAGTCCCTTCATGGCTCATGTGGGCTTGATATGGCTTCATGGCTCAACCAAAATGATTTCATTCCACTTACATTCACCCAATCTTCAATTTTCCAAATTTTCGATTTTTGACCCCGGGACCCTACACCCTTCGGCCTACCCAAAACCCTCGAAACCCCCAAAACTTGCAAAATCACTTAAATTACCCAAAATTCTCCAAAATCAATCCTAAACATTGCCTCACCAATCAAATTGATCATCCATACCCAAAAATACCAAAATTCCAAAAATACCTCCCAATACCCTCCAAATACCCAAAATACCCCTCTTAGCCAAAAAATCCAAAAATTCAGAAAATTCCCAGAAAATTCCAAAAAATCCCAAATATTCCCAATTTCATTTTGTCCAACTACACGATGGGCCAATTTTGTCAATTTACCCCACTTTTATCAAAACCCCCAATTTGACCATTTTAACCCAAAGTAAACCCGATGTCAAACTAAACCTACCCAATTGACCCAAATTCTGATCCAATTCAATTCTAAACTTCAATTCAACATCCCCAACACCAATCTAGACCAAATCCAAGCCCAATTTGATTGACATTGGGATCCAATTTCACTTTTGGCCTTAAAGCCCAATTTGGACCCATGACCCAAACTTAGCCCAAACTCACCCAATTCAACTCCAATTAACCCCAAATCTTTTCTAAACCTTCCTTAAAATCCCCATAAACAAAACACTAACATGATTTGCCCAAAAGTTAGACCCAAACCCCACTCAAATTCAACCCAAAATCAAAAAGCCCAATTTTGACCTAAACCCAAACCTAGCCCAAATAGACCCAAACCCCAAAATCAAAACCCAACCAAAGCCAAAACCTCTTTGAAACACTCCCATA
>JAKZJZ010001360.1:0-28631 GCA_022702705.1 Papilionanthe hookeriana x Papilionanthe teres
GGAATGGATCAAATTTTGGAACATTTTGTTTTGTGAATCCAAAGGAAGAAAGGTAGGAGAAATCACCGATTCGAAGTGAACTTCGATAATTTCCCGACTATCCTATCGTTTGTCTTGAATTTAGGAAAGTCCTAATGTTTATTTGATATTTCAATCTCGCCAATTTCAATTAATTAGGGCTTATATTTGTATGATAAAATCAAACAAATAGCTCTAGAAGATGTGAGGGTTTATTGTCGTATCGGACGACTACCTCGGAATCCTAAGACCGGTTAGGGCTTAATTTGCAATGCAAATGCCTAACGAAGAGTCGAGGATTTATGTTGCACTAGGCAAGCTACCTCGAAGTCCTATGGTTTAGTTGTTTTAATTCTAGGAAAGTTTTGCTGAAGTAGACTCGTGTTTTGCCGATGACGATGGTCATGCCGCCCACCATGCTCCGAGCTCCTTGTTGTTGCAGAGGTTTAGTTTTAGAAATCATAAATCGGAGATGAGAGAAGTGTTTTGGTTTAGAGAAAATCTTAATTTCCAAGTGTTTTTTGTGTTTTAATTAAAACAAATCTTAAAGTTGATTATAACGACACCGGTTAAGATCCCACGGTTCCATCCTTCCGGCATCGTTATTTTTATCGGATTCACTTAGTCCGGATGAATTTGCTAAACTCAACCGAATGAGTTCCACACTTTCATTTAGACCGTGGAAATCCCGTTAGCAACACGTAGGTTACATCATCCGAGGTATTCCCGATCATCCAACAGACGTTTTAATTTAGTTGCAATTGTAGTTTTGTGTTCTGTTTGTGATTAAATTTTGAGTTGTTTTATCTTTTGAAATGTTGTGGCGGTGAATTTTATCTTGCAATGACTTTTAACTTAATTTTGGTTTCAGCTTTAGGGCTATCCTAAAGGTGTGGGTTTTCATGCAACTGTTGTTTTATCATGCAAGAAAAGTAAAATGCATTCGCAATAAAGTAAATTGCAAGAAAGTAAATTGCAAGAAAGTAAATTGCAAGAAAGTAAATTGCAATAAAATAAAAGCGTACCCGGAGGGTCTTCCCGTCATCCCAAGCCGCACTTAAAACACAATTAGAATATTTAAGCAAGTTCCTAGGTAAAGCTAAGGGAAAGGTTATGGTTTTCTACCAAATTCCTAATCCTATAGCTAGTCATTTCCTATGACGTCTAGGTTCTTTGTGGTTTTGTTTAAGGACGATTTTCTTCATCAAAGAATAATCAAATTCAATTGTTCTTATAAATATCCTATCATATCGAGGAAGTGCTTAAGAAGGATCTTAAACATCTTTTCAATATTTCTAGGATTGTTTTAAGTCCAAATGAATTTAATTATATAAATGAATCGATCGTCCGAGGTTTTCAAGTCTTGTTAACTCGCTCAGTTGAACTAGGACATTCGAATATCCTATGAGTAAAGTAACACTCCATTTAATGTTTCATTTAGGAGTTACAATAATCAAAGCTTTCAAGGGTAAATTAGTATTCAAATGACTTTGATTTAAGTTAAAGAGTTTAAATTTGGAATAGTGTTCAAGTTGTTTTATATTTAATTTCTTTTATGTCTTAGGTGATGTTATATTTAATTTAACTTAATTTAATTGAGTTTTAATTTAGTTTAACATAATTCAATTTAATTTGACTTGGTGTTTAATTAATTTGATTTGATTTAACTTTAATTTAATTATTTAATTTAATTTAATTTAATTTTAATTATTTAATTTAATTTAATTTAATTGTTTAATTTAATTTAATTTAATTTTAATTTAATTTAATTTAATTGTTTGATTATTTAATTTAATTTAATTATTTAATTTAATTTAATTGTTTAATTATTTAATTTAATTTAATTATTTAATTTAATTTAATTTTAATTAACTTAATTTAATTGTTTAATTTAATTTAATTTAATTATTAAATTTAATTTAATTTAATTTTTAAATTTAATCTTAATTTAATTTATCTTTAATTTACTTTATTTTTAATTTTAATTGAAATTAAGTCTTTTAATATTTTAAATTTGAGTTATCATTTTAATTAAAAATTGAGTATTAGTTGATATAATTAATTTAGGGATTTTTTAAATTAAAGAATAAATCTCTTCCTAATAAAGATCCCTTATTTTAATAATTCCAATTTTATTATTCTTCCAAATTTAATCTATTATTTAATTAAAGTTTGATCATTTTAAAATTATTTAATGGGTTTCTACCCTTTAATTATTTAAATTTCAATCATCCAAATCAGATTAGGATCAAATATTTTACTTGTTGATTTTTTATTGAACCTAAAGTTTTAATTAAGGATTAAAGATTTTAATTACCATTTTACCCTTTAAGCTTAATAATTTCATAACTCACTAAATTGAACTCAAATGAACTTGAAATTTTTATGTGACTTTACTCATATGTCAATAAAGACATGAGAGGAGAAAATGTGATTTTTCTGTATTTAATTTATTTATATAATTATTTTTGGTGGAAAATAGAGATTTTCAAGGAAAATTTGATAACATGACCAAGGGAAAAGTTTCTGTCCTTAAGAAAATTAGGGGACATTCCTAATGACCAGAGAAGCACTTGGACCAATTTTGGTGATTTTTTGAATTATATTATTTTTATTATAATTATTTTGAGTTTTGGAGTGTTAATTAATTTAAAAATAAGATAAATGTTGAAAAATGGATTTTATATTTTTCAAAAATCTCTCTGATATTAAGGAAACCAGAGAAACAAATTTTGCAATTTTCTGATTTTTCTATGATTTATAATAATTATTTTAGTGAAAATGCTAGAAAATACATTTTTTTAATTTTAAAATTACCCTAGGGCTTTAAAATTTAATATCTCACTAAATAGACTTAGGAAAAATGTGGGATTTGTTCCTAAGTGATTAAAATTCAAAATGTGACATTTTGGTGAATTTTATTATTTTTGTGATTTTTATTATTTTTTAATTATTAAAAATATTAAAATATTATTAAAAATCAACTTTTTTAGAAAATTGAAATTTTAATTTTCTTGGGTTCTCCTGATATCAGAGAGGCTCCAAAACCAATTTGGTGAATTTTTAAAAAATATTTTAAAAGTTATGAATTTTTAAAGTTTAAAATGGCTAAGTGGCTTAATCAACCCAATTAGTGGGGCTAACCAAGTCCAATCGACTTCAAATTTTTATGGTGGATTCCTCTGATCCTAAAGGTCAGTGGAGAATTGATTTCAAGTCAATTTGATGCCTGGTTAACTCTAATTAATTAAAGACCTATTTTAGGTGTTTAAGCCAATTAGGGTTAATCTGAGTGAATTAACTCAAGTCCTATTTTTCCTAGAGTTCTCTGGTCATAAGGAACATCACCAAATATTTCTAGAATTTATTTCACAACATGCTAATTTTTGGAATTAAAATACTCAAAACAAGCAACATGCATTTGAAAAATAAATAACTTTTCATAGAGATGGCCTCCGACCTTGGAAAATTCAGGGAATGTTCCCAAGTTCAGAGGCTTCAAAAGCCCTATGGTCTCATGCCATGGTGAATTGTATACATGCATGGAGAATTAAATGTATGCAGAGAGTAAATAAATCATAAAAAATAAAATACTTAATTAAATTAAATGATTTCTTTTCCACATTATTCTCCTCTGTTCACCGAGCAAGAGGGTATTTTTATTTTATTTTTGTGATTTTTCTACACAAAGATATGGATTTTTGAAGTTTAGGGAATTAAATAAATAAGAAAATACCCTAATTTTCTATTTATCCACGCGGCGCCGCGTCAACCTCGGCAGCTCCGAAACGCACGCGTGTCGCGCTCCCATTCGACGCCGCCATCCGAGTCAGCAGCCCGGGCCCCGCAGTTCTCGTACCGTCTCCTCGGTCCGACGCAATCTCGGCCGTCCGTGCGCGCGTGTATCGAATGGACGGCATCCGTTCATCGTCCCCAAGTGTTCTCACCCGAGAGCCGTCCACACTAAATCCCTAAGATCTCACTCGATTCTCAATGGATTTTCATGTTCTTATGCTCTATGGATTCGTCTCGAAGAGACGAACACATCTATACGGCTAACATGCATTGAAACTAAGGCATTTGAAATGGAGAATCTCCGAAGCTCGGGATGAATAGTTAACTCATACCTTAGCTCGTAGAAGTGCGGCTTCAATCCGAGAGTCGTTGCACCTTCGATCGGGTCCCGCAAGCTCCAGCATGAAGTCTCCCGGTCCGGTGAATTGCCTAGCTATGAAAGTGACCACACCGATCACAAAGCTTCGGAGGCCGGAGCAACCGGGTGGCTCCGGAGATGGGGCTTTCAGCGGGAAACTTCTCCTCTCGGTCCAAAGGAAGGTGTAGGACCACTCAACTCTGAGGATTGGCTCACCGTGGCAAAGTGTCCCGGTTTCGGGTGGAATTTCGCCGAGAAATCGGGCTCGTCGGTGGGGATTAGGGCAAATCGACACCTGGGATCAACCGCTCTAAGGATGGTGAAGGGTTTGGAACAATTTTGCGCAGTTTCGGCAAGGTTTGTGCTTGGCTCCCCTTTGGCCGAGAGGGTGAGGGGTTTAAATAGAGAGGGTGGAAGGCCTCCCGTGGGGAGTTAGGGCTTGGGATCACCTGCTCCGGTGAGGAGAAGATCAGCCATGGTGACCACTGGGATGGGGCGGCCTCGAAGAAGTGAGAATTTCAATGTCGGCTCACATGCGAACTTTCGGCCATGGTGTTTTCCGGCTGGCTCGGTGGCCGGCCGGCTGGCATGGGTCACCCTCAAGGTCAGGTGGGTCGTGGCCGGAGGTTTGTGCAATCAATCGGCCATGGACATGTGTAAAGGCTTTGATCCAAAGTGGAATGGGGCATGGCTAGATTTGAACCTAAATGGGTCAACCCACCCATTTGGGCTAGGTGCACCACCCAAGGCCTGGTTTTGGCCGAGGGAAAAGTGATTTGGCTCAACGATAATCAGTAGGGTCAAGTCACCATCCAAGCACAATTAAGCTTAAGCATGGTTTAGTGGAAACATGGAAGTGGTTAATCACCTTTAGGAATTAAGGAAAGAGCCTCCTCCTTTTGCCCAAAATGGCATGGTGACATGTAAAGAGGCTCTCATGGCTTGCATATGGCTTATGCATGGCTCCATGGCTCCATTTGGCTTCGGAAAAGTAAAGTCAATTTCATGGAAATGGATTTAAGGAAAATTTTAGTATTTAGGGGTGATTTGGCATGAGGCTTCATTTGGAATAATTCAATGATGATTTTAGGACTTAGGTAATGGATTTAATTAAATGGATGACAAATGGAGATGTCATGTGGGCTTTAGGGTAGATTTTGGGCTTTTGAATTTTGAAGGAAATGGGCTTTTAAGAAGGTTTAAGGGAAGTGGGCTTTTAAGTTTAAGGATGTGTTCATGGATGGGAATTTTTGTAGAAGTTTGGGCCAAATAGTTGTTGGTTTTGGTTTAGTGGATGTTTCATGAATAATTTGAAATAGATTTAAGGTGGTTTGGATTTGAATTGGGTTGAATTTGGGTTTATTTGGTAAATGGGCCAATGTAGGTCAAATTAGGCTAACTTGGGCCAATGTTGGGCTAGGGTTGAAATTGATGTAAAATAAATGTTAAGAAATGTTTATGGGAGTGTTTCAAAGAGGTTTTGGCTCTGGTTGGGTTTTAATTTTGGGGTTTGGGCCTATTTGGGTTAGATTTGGGTTTAGGTCAAAATTGGGCTTTTTGATTTCGGGTTGAATTTGAGTGGGGTTTGGGTCAAAATCTTGGGCAAATCATGTTAGTGTTTTGTTTATGAGGATGTTAAGGAAGTTTTAGAAAAGATTTGGGGTTAATTGGAGTTGAATTGGGTGAGTTTGGGTTAAGTTTGGGTCATGGGTCCAAATTCGGGCTTTAAGGCCCAAAGTGAAATTGATCCAAATGTCAATCAAATTGGACTTGGATTTGGTCTAAATTGGTATTGGGAATGTTGAATTGAAGTTTAGAATTGAATTGGACCAAAATTGGGGTCAATTGGGTATGTTTGGTTTGACATTGGGTCCACTTTGGGTTAAAATGGGTCAATTTGGGGTTTTGACAAAAGTAGGGTAAATTGACAAAATTGGCCCATGGTGTAGTTGGACAAAATGAAATTGGGAATATTTGGGATTTTCTGGAATTTTCTGGGAATTTTCTGAATTTTTGGATTTTTAGGCCAAGAAGGGTATTTTGGGTATTTGGAGGGTATCGGGGGTTTTCTTGGAATTTTTGGTATTTTTGGGTATGGATGATCAATTTGAGTGATGTGGAGGTGTTTGGGATTGATTTTGGAAAATTTTAGGTAATTTGGAGATTTTGCAAAAATTGGGTAATTTCAAGTGGTTTTGGGTAGGTTTAGTAGTGTAGGGTCCCTGGGTCAAAAATCGAAAATTTGGGAAATTGAAGATTGGGTGAATTTGGGTGGGGTGAAATCATTTTGGTTGAGCCATGAAGCCATTTCAAGCCCATATGAGCCATGAAAGGACTCATTTCGAGGCATTCACTATGTTGTTCCTAACCCTCTTAGCCAAGGGCTTAGGGGTTAAGGACCATCCATGTGAATCACCTACATGAGTCGGAGGTCAAGTTGGGTATGGGTGTGGTTTTAGGAAGTGTGTGGAAATGTAGTGTGTAAGTGTAGTGTATGTGTAGTCGCCCCTTCATCGCACTGTAGCCACCTGTAGGCGTCCTAAGGCCAAAGAGTCCTATAGAACTCATCCTTTAAACTTCCATATTCGATTTCAACCCTCTAGGTGATTAGGGGTCTATAGTCAAGTTTGTGGAGTTTGCAGGAGTTTAGAAGTGGTTTGAATTTCTAAAAGGCGGGTCCCAATTCTAGTCCTCTAAGATAGTCAAAGGAAAAGCCTAAGGCTAGATCCTAAGCACTAAAAAGAAGAAAGGAAGACCTCATCAAAAATGAGGTCAACAAATGGACCCCCAATAAGTGTGGTGAGCTGACGGAGCACACCGCGCGTATTGGTGTTGACCGAAGCGATCAAAAAAACCAACACAGATGTCCAAGTGACGAACTTAGGACGAAGTAGAAGAGTTTCGCCGGGGAGTGTCAAGTATATCTCTCGGAACCGGAGATTCTTGAACTCTCGCCGGGGAAAGGAAAAGGAGGTAAATCCCAAATCACATGATCCGAGGGAATTTCGATTTAGATTTTATTTTGTTTCAATTTATGTTTTGATGTGCGAGTTTAAATTTTAGTTCGGAGTTTCAATTTAGATCGAAGTTTTGTCAAAATTAATTCGAGGGATTCGATTTGAAATGAAAATTAGGATTTCGAGGTTTTAGATGTAACATCTCCAACCTCGAAAGAAGATCGAATCGATTAGATTGAACCGTTGCAACGAGAAGATATCTCGCAGCAAAGTGGTGTTGGATGTAAAATCCTTAACCTCAAGAGTTTGATTTCGATTTGATGTATTTCATTGCGATAGGGAAAAGATCCTAAAGCAATGCAGTCTCGATGTAAAATCCTCGACCCAAAAGTTGAATTTTGATGTATTTCAAAGGCAACAGAAGAGAATCCTAAAGCAATAGGCACTTCGATGTAAAATCCTCGACTCAAAAATTTGAATTTTGATGT
The DNA here is from genome assembly GCA_022702705.1 of Papilionanthe hookeriana x Papilionanthe teres. NCBI lineage: Eukaryota > Viridiplantae > Streptophyta > Magnoliopsida > Asparagales > Orchidaceae > Papilionanthe > Papilionanthe hookeriana x Papilionanthe teres. Next base: position 7,617 of record JAKZJZ010001360.1, read on the forward strand.
ATTTCAAAGGCAACAGAAGAGAATCCTAAAGCAAAGTGCAGTCTTGGATGTAAAATCCTCGACTCAAAAGTTTGAATTTTGATGTATTTCAAAGGCACAGAAGAGAACCTAGAAAGGCATCTGATGTAAAATCCTAAAAGTTTGAATTTGGTATTTCAGGCATAGAAGAGAATCCTAAAGAATAGCTTGATGTAAAATCCTCGACCCAAAAGTTTTGAATTTTGATGTATTTCAGTGCATAGAAGAGAACCTAGGCAAGAGCCTGATGAAATCCTGACCCAAAAGTTTGAATTTGATGATTTCAGGCAAGAAGAGAACCTAGCAAGGTACTTGGATGTAAAATCCTCGACCTCAAAAGTTTGAATTTTGATGTATTTCGGCACAGAAGAGGATCCTAGCAAATGATGTAAAATCTCGACTCAAAAGTTCGAATTGATGTATTCAAAGGCAAGAAGAGAATCCTAGAAGCAGTTGATAAAATCCTCGACCTCAAGAGTTTTGAAGTTTCGATGTATTTCAAAGTGCAATAGGAAAAGGATCCTAAAGCAAAGGTAGCTTGGATGTAAAATCCTCGACTCAAAAGTTTGAATTTTGATGTATTTCGAATTGAGATCCTGCAGAACCTGAAAATCTGATTTGAGATTTGATGAGATCGAATTCGAATTTGATCGAGACTTGAAATCCGGAAAGATTGAATTTGAAATTTGAAATTTGAAGGATGAGTTTGAACTCGATCGAAATTTGATTTAAGATTTGATTTGAAATTTGAAAGATCAAGTTTGAAACTTGATCGAGATCGGATTTAGATTTTGATTGAGAATTTGATTTGTGAATTTGAAAAGATTGAAATTTGATTCTGAATTTGGAAGGATGGAATTTGATTTTGAAGTTTGGAAAGATGGAATTTGATTGAATTGGAAGATTGAATTGAGATTCGTGTTGATTTCGTTTATCTTTTAATGGTTCAAATTTTATTTTATTGTTTATTTAATGTTCATGTGAACTTGGTGTTTGTCATTTTTCAGATTTTTTTTTTAGAAAGTTTTCTTTTATTCTCTTTTTTTCTTTTCTGTTCTTTGTTCGAAGTTCATTTAACTTTAATGGCGTTTCCCAATCAATTTGCACAAAAGAGGTGAAGGCCAAAAACGTGACATGGTCACTTTCATTCCAATCATGTCGAAAATACGTCGTACAACTCGATCTGGAATATATTTCATACAATCCATGTAGACTCAAAACGGATCGTGTATGATCTTTGTTGATCCATCAAAAGCATCATCCGTCAAAATCCATGTCCGAATAATGAGGTACATGGTCAATAACATCACCTTCCAAGCCATCCTTGGCAAGGATGCCAGCCGGATGTACATCGGAGGTGTGATATTTCCCATGTAACTCACAGCTCGTAAGGCCGGAGGTTCTCTAGCTCGGATCCGGTTGGAAATGGTAAGGTATTTTGTCGTCGTCCATCCTCCCGAAAGTAACCGAGATTCGCTCCACCGGCACCCCCGGTATGCAATGCTTTGCGATATCTCGCTCCGTTACCTTGCGCATCATGACGGAACCCACCGGTAAAGGTATCTTTACCGGCCCTCGGAACTCACCCGGGCCTCGCTATCCGGAGGTCGATCCGAACATGATGTTGCACTCATTCAAGAAAGAGACCGTGCAGTAATGGTCCGACGAAGTCGTGGTGATCAATATGTGGGGGTATGCAATACCCCGTTTGTAGATGTTGATAATGCAGCTATTGGGTATGCAACTCGCCGGCAGCACTCTCCATGTTATCAATCTTTTTACCATTCTCTTGATAACTAATGGCATCGGATCTACTTGCCCATGACGAAGTATCCCCGGTGGGTTTCCCTTCCGTCTTCAAAGAAAGTTGTAGCAAAGATCCGCATCGTATCGTGATTCTTCCTTTCCCCGGCATCCATCTCCGGGGTTCCGAGTATGTGTTTTCCTCGTGCGGCTCGCTCGGCCCATTCTTTTCGTATCCCGGATACGATCCACGATTTGTCGTTGTTCATACTCCGAGAATACGTCGGTGTGTAGCTCGAGGCCTTCTAGTATGTTGATTCTTCTTCCTTTAATTCTCTCGAAGTATTCGAAAGTTTTCTTTTCAACATTCCGCATCCTCTCCACTCGTATTCCGGAATGATCTCGCAGATGGCGAGGCCTTGTGACGTATTGTGGGATATATGGTTCAATCCCTTCACGTTCCCCCGCATACCTCGGCTCCTCGTGGATGATGCCTCGTCGGACATCCCCCGGGTTGCTTCGCAACAAGGTCATGCACCGCTCGGTGGTTCTATCCGTGGCGTGGTAGCCTTCTTTCTTCCGATCTTCTCGGAGATTTCCCCGGTTCTTTCGTTATTCTAGGAGCCGGCCTCCTTTCTTCGTGTTCCCGGTGAACCGGTGTCCTTGAAATGTGATGTGCCGGCATTAGCAACTGCCTCATCGCGCCGGTCCGCGCCTAGTTTTGTTAACATTTTACGGATGCGGCGATTCTTATTTCTTCGTTGCGTGGCCGTGAGAGTAGCCCTCCGAACTTCTTGCATCTCGCGCGGCGCGGCGCCGACAAGCCCGCCCTCCGCCGTAGTGACTACGGACTTCATTTTCTTGTCTTCTTCGGTGTTTGCTTTTCTTTCTCGTTGTTGGATTGGTGGCTTGGGCCACCCACTTTCATCACCGTCCGCCCGGGTAGTTCTTCTCGGTTAACCGGGACCCGACTCACTTTCCTCGTACCGTAGGCTCCGCCGGTGCGAAATCCGAGTCAATCTCGATTATCGCTCCATCTTTCACCCTCTTTTCATCGAGTGCAAGGCTTACGCCATTCTTAAAGTTCAAGACCAACCGCCCGTTCGACATTTCCCCGCGAAAAGACAAGGAAAAGGATCGTGGGTCGTACTAAGAACAAGAACATTAAGAAAATGTTTATTAAAGATACATTTTTTATTATTCTTATATTTTGAAATTTAACAGGAATGAAGTAGGATAAGATCCGGAAAGAGATCTTGATTTGGAGAAGGAAACAAGGAAAACTTAATTATCATGATTTTATTTATCTTAGCACATTTTATTATTTTTTTGGGTTCGGACCCAATCACAAGTAATTACTTCACCCGTGTTTCTTAGGGATGAAGAATTCATTCCTTCGAAACATCAGTGTAGCGTAATATTTTTTCAAGTATCGTCCGTCGATTGGAAGCATATGTCGTTCTCCCCGGCAATTCACTAGCCGGTAGGAACCTCCCGAGTATACCGCTTCAACCACAAACGGTCCTTCCCAAGTGGGTTCAAATTTTCCTCCTATCTCGCGGTGTGCAAGAATAGGTCTCTCGAGAACGAGAACTAAGTCACCAACTTCAAGGTTCTCGGGCGGACCAGCTTGTCGTGGGCTTCGAACCATCTTAGCTTGGTATAGTTCTAAATTCTGTTGCGCTGCAAGTCTTTTCCCTTCCAAGCTTTCTAATTCTTCGAGTCGTAATCCGGCGTTTTCTTCGTCGTGATCTTGTTTGCAATCGCAATTCGAGTGAAGGAAGCCGAACCTCTAAAGGTAACATCGCCTCGGACCCATACACCGGAGCGTAAGGTGTAGCTTCGAGTAGGAGTTCGAAGGTCGTCCGGCAGGCCCATAAGGCTTCTAACAATTTCTCGTGCCAATTTCTCTTATTATCGTCCGTGGTTTTCTTTAAGATTTGAACGAGAGTTTTATTAAAAGCCTCGGCGAGGCCGTTTGCTCTCGGGTAGTAAATTGTCGAGTATCGCCGCCGATTCCGTGTCTCCCGACAAAATTGTTGATTTGTGTGCTTCGAATGCCGACCCATTATCCGAGATGATCCCGCGCGGCACTCCGAAACGGTAGACAACTTGGTTCTCGAAAACCGTAGCACGTGGTGTGCTTTCACTTCTCTAAGTGGAACCGCTTCGCCCACTTGGAAAAGTAATCCGTAGCCGCAAGAATGAAACGATGTCCTTTTGAAGATGGTGGTTCTATCGGACCCACTATATCCGTGCCCCAACATTCAAACGGCCACGACGCAATTGTCGGGTGTAGCACATTCTGGAGGTCGATGTAGAACCACTCCGTGCACTCGGCATTGGTGACGCTCTCTGGCGATTTTCATGCAATCGGTCATCATCGAGGGCCAGTAGTACCTCTAGTCTTTTAATTTTCATTTTCATCTTTGGACCCGACCGGTGAGCGCCACAGCAGTCCCGAATGCACCTCTTTAACAATTTCACGGGCCTCGTACCCGCTTAGGCACCTTAGCCACATTTCGATCAAAAGACCTTCCGTATAATGTGTTGTTTATTAATGCGTAAGACGCAGTTCTTTTCTGATCCGATGGGCCAGCCGACCCATCGTCCGGTAGCTTTCCCGTTTGCGGTGTAGCTCATCAATGGCCGTCGCCAATCTTCCGTGTTTTCTCGTCACTACCGTAACTCGATTCTTTTTCTTTTCCGATTTGTGTATCGTGTCTATGTCGAGCCGTGATAGGACCCGACGTCCGTGAACCGACACTTCCACCGATTCATCTTGCAAACAGCAAATTCTTTTGCGAGACGGCTAAAGCATCTCGCTAAAGCATTCTCTTTTCTAGGAATTTTGTAGATTGTCACATTTGGAATCTGTTCCAACAATCGTATGGCATACCGGAAGTACTGTTCGAGTCTTGGTTTAAAAATTCCGTATTGTCCGGCGATCTCGTTGAATGATTAACCGTGAATCCCCGTAGATGTCGATGTCTCGTTATCCCCATTCGAATGGTTAATTCCAATCCCGTTATGAGGGCTTCGTATTCTGCTTCGTTGTTTGTACACGGTTCCGTCAAGTGGTAGGAGTATCTTAACATCCCCGCTCCGGTGTTATAAAGATTAGCCCGATTCCCGCCTTACCGGCACTATCACTTGCGATTCTTCGTCTTTGTGTGCCGAAGATGCTCCGTCGAAATACAATTCCCAACGTCGATCATCGTGGTCTTCTAGGCTCATTATTTGTTCATCTGCGCATCGTCATCGAGAGGAGATTCGGCCAGCAAAGGGTGTGCCGCGAGGAAGTCCGCTAAGACTTGTCCCTTTACGGCACGCGGAGGCACGAAAGTTATATCGAATTGCAATAATATCATCGACCATCCGGCAAGTCCGCCGGAAAGTGTTGGACGAGTCATCAAGTATTGCAATGGATTAAACTTCGAGATCAAGTTGACCTTATGAGAAAGCATGTAGTGCCCGAGCTTTTGAGCGGCGAAGATCGTGGGCCAAACAATGCTTTTCAATTGCGGGATACCTTACCTCCGTCGGAAGTAAACGACGGCTTAAGTAGTAAAGAGCATTTTCTTTACCCTCATCATCGACCCTGGCAACGAGGCTCCGAGAGAGTCGTCTAGAGCCGCGGTGTAAAGTATCGCGGTCTACCCGAGACCGGGGCCGCTAAGACAGGAGGTGTCATTAAATATTGTTTAATGTCTTCGAAGGCCTTCTGGCATTTCTCTTCCCAAATAAATTTGGCGTCCTTTTTAACTAGTGCCGAGAAAGGCCGACACCTACCCGACGAGTTTCGAGATAAAGCGTCGAAGATATGCCAGCCTTCCCTTGAAAAGATCGTAGTTGTTTTAAGGTTTTGGGAGGCGGCATTTCTAAGATGGCTTTAATCTTCTCCGGGTCGATTTCAATTCCACGATGTCGGACAACGAATCCTAAGAATTTCCCGGAGGTGACGCCGAAGGCGCATTTTAAGGGATTCATCTTAAGGTTAAATTGTCTTAATCGTTCGAAAACAATTCTCAAATCATACAGTGGTTTTCCTTTACTTTGCTTTCGATGACGACATCGTCCACGTAAGCACTCGACTCGATTGTGGATGAGATCATCAAAAATTCTTGTCATTGCTCTTTGGTAAGTTGCTCCCGCGTTCTTCAGTCCGAATGGCATCACCGTGTAGCAAAATACTCCGATCGGCGTTCCGAATGCCGTAAGCTTTTCATCTTCTCGGAGCCATTTTTATCCGGTCGTATCCCGAAGATCCATCCATGAATGAGAATATTTCATGTGTCGAAGCAATATCGATCATCGGCTCCGGAATCGTAGAGGGAATTCATCTTTTGGACATGCCTCGTTTAAATCTCTCGAAGTCCACACAAATTCCGATCCGACCATTCTTCTTCCGACCGGCACTACGTTGGCTAGCCAGGTCGGGTATTGTTCTTCACGGACAAATTTAGCGTCTATTAGCTTTTTAACTTCGGCTATGACTTGTTGTTCGATTTCCGTACGCATTCTTCTAGGACCTCGTCCGACCGGAATGTAGTAGGATCCACTCCTAGCTTACGGACCGCAACCTCCGGGGCTAATCCCGGCATTTCATCGTAGCTCCAAGCAAAACAAGTCTTTAAATTCCATTAACAATTCGATTATTTCTCCGGAGTCTTCTTTATTGAGTAAGGAGCTAACAAAGGTAGGTCTAGGCTCTTCGCTAGTACCCAAGTTAACTTCCGTTAACTCATCTATCGTAGATTTAATTTCTTCTTCGAATTCCGGTGGAGCGTCTCCAATTTGTAAATCTTCGAGTTCGTCTCGTAGTTTCCATGCAGCTTCATTGGACTTGCAAGTGACAACCAAGCAAAATTCGCATCGTCAACCGACCCTACCGTGCCGAATCCGAGTCCATACTTTGAATCGGGAGGACGGCCGAGTTATTCCATAACTTTTCAAAATGTTGTGATTGGCCTTTTGTCCATCGTCGAGGTAAGAAACCACGTTGAATTAAATTTCGAACACATGGAGAGTACCACTCAAAAGGTAATTCCATTAATTCTCGATGAAGTGACATCTTCGAATTGTACATTATTCTCGCTTTGGAAGAAGAAGCACCACTGTAGAATTTGATCGGCTTTGCACCGTCACTACGTACCTCTTCGACCTCCATACCCTCGATCTTATTAGAATGGATCGGAGTTAGGGTCATAGTATGTACGTAGTGGTTAATCTTCTCGTACATCGATTTGTATTCTTCGTTCTTTTCATCTTCGAGGGAGATCTTGAATTGCGGCTTCTTTCGACTTATTGTCGTCGCTTCTTGCTTGATTTCTTTTTCCTCTTCGTAACTATCTTCCCAATCAACATTGATGGCTGGTTTCTTCCGTCCAATTGTCCTAGTGTCTCTACCACGGCCTCGTCCCCGCCTCGACCTCGGATGCGAGTTGTGGAGAAACCTTCACCATCTCGCCGAAGGGAGTGGTGAGTGATCGTTGGACTAGAACTTCGAGTTCTTCGTTGTCCCGAACTTTCTTTGCTTCATTTGTTACGGTATCTCCGGAGAAGATTGTTTTCTTGGCGTGCATAATAAGCCGCATCTTCATGGATTCCAATTTCATGTACGGAGAATGGTCGTAAGTCTCCTTTGATGCACCGTTCCCCTCCATCGTAATATTCGATGCACCGATGTAGAGATGATGGTACCATCCTCGTTTTCATGTATCCATGGTCGGCCCAAGTAGAGCGTTGAACGACGTTTCGAATCGATTATATGAAATTTTGCGATTGTCTTTGCTAAATCACCGGTCTTCATCGCAGCGTTATCGACCCGAGGGCTCTTTCTCCTTTCTCGTCGAATCCTCTTAATAACATTTTGTCGGCCTCGAGCTCACGAGCATCAATTTCCAAGTATGCTAGTGTTCGAAGACTCATTATATTGATCGATGCTCCCGGATCCACCAATACTCCGGAGAGCGTAAACTTCCCAATTGTAACTCGAAATGTACAACGGCCGGTCAGGATCTCGCTGTCCCAAGTAAGTAGGTCATTGTCCGTGAAGGTAACACCTCGCCGTTCCTTTAACGAGCAAACCTCATCTAAGGAATCTCCGGCCATTCGAGCTAAGCAAATTTCCGGATCAAGTAAGGCCTTGATCGAGCTTCTCTCATCTCCTTTGATAAGATGAGAGCATCGTAAATGCTCGGCTCGGCCGGTAGTTTCCTAAGATGGGCTAGCACGTTGTAGTCCACTTTGTTCTCCATGCGTCTCGGCTTCTTCTCGAACGGGTATGTCTTCCGCCGGGGTTGGTTCTTCTTGAACAACCACCCGCTTTCCTTTGTCTTTTGGACCCATTCTTGGAGGTAGAACTTTTCCACTTCTTAGGTTGACTTCGTAATTTCTTCCGAATCTAGTGTCGAGTTTGTCGGTGTTTCCTCCCGATTCGGAATGACCGGCTCTTCCGGATTATCTTCAAAATCGAAGGCTCTAACTCTATCGTAACCGGAGCTCCTCGAAACTCACGTATAGATCCGTTGCTTGTTGAACTCTCGTAGCCTCCTCGATGGATGCCTTCTTCGTCATTTTGATCGTCGAGATCATGTATGATTCGAGAATTGTTGTTGGTATCGAAATCGACGCCCGGATTGTCGCTAGTTACGTAATCGTTAGAAACAACCAAAACGTAGCCAACGCCATCACCCTTATCATTATATGATCCCACCGAAGTGAGCAGTATAATCATACAAAATCGAGGTTCGAGGGATTTCTCCCCGAATCAGAAACAACTATCCTAGGATAAGCAGCCCCTAGTCTAGCCTTAGGAATCTCGGTCCCCTCTTCTTCGTCAATTTTCTTCTTCTCTTCGATTGTCTCCTGTCGAGGTGGCTCTTCTATCGCAAGTGATAGTACCGGCTTAACAGGTCTCGAACTCTGAATCGAAGCTCGCACCGAAGCGGTTCGGATGTTGTCTAAAATCTTCTTCGAAGATCTCGTCCAGTGCGGTAGTCCATCCATCGTCGCCTGCATAGGGATCTATCTGAATGACGGGATCGGCTGAGATAACATCGACGGAACCTCCTTTCCGGGGTTCCTTCATGTACTCCTTCGGGATTGTTATATTTCCTTTCCGAAGGTTGTCGTCGAGCCAACTTTTGAAGGTAATGCAGCTCTTCTATCTTGTGCCCAAGCATCCGATGGTAGGGGCAAAAGTCGGGATCACCTTTCTTGTTGACTTCCTCTCGGTCTTTTGGCTCCGTACCGGAAATCTGGAGTTTTCATTAAGCTACGGAACATCTTTGGTATCGCTTCATTTTTGAACGGATATTCTCTCGCTCGTAAGCTCCCTCAATGTACGTTGCGGACGAGACGGTTGTTCATACCGCGGAGACGACCGATAGCCGGACCGGGTTGCCGGTAATTTTGTTGTGGTTGTTGCGGCCGTTCTGGTGGTATTTGCATCGGTTGTTTGCCTTTATCAACCGCCGCAACGACCCCGCATTTCTTTTCGAAAGTCTTCACCTGCTTCTCGCTCGTCCGTCTTGTCGGCAAAACTTAATTGCTTCGCCTCTTCTGCAAGCTTCCGCCTTGCTTAACAACTTCTCAAAAGTCTTAATAGTGAATCCTCGAGGAGAAGTGCTATCGGGCCGTGAATGCTTTTAAGCAAGATGCCGACCGCATGTTGTTCTTGCAGCTTGTGGTTCACACTTCATGCTTAAGTTTCTCCATCGAAGTATGTAATCCACCAAAGTTTCATTCGGCCTTTGTTTCTCTACCACTAAATCACCTATAGTGATGTGGTGCCGAGCTCCGCAAATCGCTTAATGAAGAGGCTCTCTAGCTCCGAGAATGTCTTTACTGCATCCGTCGGGTACTCCGCATACCAGCCGAAGGCGATCCCCGACAGATCGCTAACAACCGTCGGAAGAGTAGCGCATCGCTCCCGCCGGCATTGCAACAACCGGCACGAAAGTGTGCAACATGCCGTCGGGGTTCCTTGCCCGTCGAAGGTCTTAAACGCAGGTGGTACGAAGCCCTTCGGGTATCGGATATGCGTCGAATTCTTCCGGTAAGGTCTACCCGTCCGAATAGATGTCCCGTTCTTCGATTGTGCTAGGGCTTCTCGCACTCGCCGTTCTACCAAGTTCTTGATATCCTTTTCGTGGATCATACTTCGTGTTGTATCCTTTTTCACCGGTCATCCCCATCGACGGATGTAATCTCCTTTCCTCCGTCTACGATGTGAATGACTTCCGGGGGTGTCTCTCTATGTGGTTGTACTCGACTTTGGAGAGTGGCTAGAGCTACGGCCATCTCTTCCATCCTTTTCGCCATCCGAGCGATCGTGTCGTCCTTTTCCCGAAGCCGTCTCTTCATCGCTCCGGCTCCTCTCTTCGCGGCCGCAGGAGCACCTCGAGAAGATGATGAAGCTCGTGTCTCAACCATGTTGATTTCTCGCATATTCGTTGTCCATGAATTCCGATGAGTCGATCTCATCTCCGAACTTTTCTTCTCTTCTTTGCCAACCGTCGGATGTCGGTTCTCAACTTTTCCATGGCATCTTCTAGCGGAGCTTTCGTGTATCTTCGTGGTTGTCATGCGATGGTTGCCGGGTCCTTTTTCACGAGTCTCCTTCATCGCAAGAGCGCTTTCTTCGCATTCAAGCCTCCCGGCGAGACTTTCTCTCTCGGCCGTCGTTTCGGCCTCAATCGCCCCGTAGTGGGACGCCACACCATCCTTCTAGCAGCAGAAGGTCTAGCGACCGCATGGTCTATCGGCCAAATGCCGGAAGGTGGTATCCTCCCTAATCCGTAATCCCGATACTACGACAGCGGGCTAGCCTTCATTCTCTTGCTTGGCTTTTCTATCATGACGGCGGTTCTACTCGGGGCCCAAGACGGGATTTGACCGGCACCCGCCCTATCCTTCGTAGAATTTCGACACGGGGCAATTTTCCTTCTTCGCTAGCTTTTCTACCAAAGTTTGGCAATCGAGCAAACGGCGTAGTTCGATTCTTTTCTTGCGGCTATCGTTGTAGTATGCGGGTCGTGGTAATGTGGCAAAGCAATCTTTCGAACATTCTCTTCATCCTCTCGCGGCGAGAGGGGATGGAACCTCGCTTCCTCCCAAAAGTGGTATGTAGTCGAGCAAGGGTGTATATTCCGGCAACTCGGAATTTCCTCCAGAAAGCGATCTCCAGCAATTCTCCGGCTTCCCGGCGATCCTTCTATTTCTATTTCTTCTTCGGGTCTTTGTCGCCGACGGAATCTTCGAACTAGACCCGATTTCGAAGACGAAGGTCTTACAGAAGATCCGTACCCTCCACGGTAACAGTGTTTACCATAGTTCCGGATTTCTTCCCCTTCGATTTGCGTAAGTCGGGGTAGGTGCAAAAACAACTAGACCAGCTGGGGTAGTGAGAATGGGCTCCTCCCGCGGACAGCAAGCATTCTCCTAGTCCGGACCCTTTGCAGGGAGGAAACTCTTGGGTCGACCTAAGGTCGAACTCAGGCAGTGGGTCCTCGCCTTCGCATACCTTGTTTGTCGCGGCAAAGAGGGAGACGTCGGTGACCTCGACGTTCGTGTGTTCAAATCCTCGTCCAAATCGGATGACCCCATTGTCGGCAGTCTCATCCTTATAGCATGCCGAAGTCCAGTCCGTTGGTGAAGGAGAAAATCGGCCGGGGCTTCCATTTCGCAGGTAGATTCCGGTTGTCGACCTCAAGTTATGCTTCTTTTCTTCAGACGAAAAGAAAGGAATCGAAAAGAGTCCGAACTCATTCTTTGTTCATGTATTTATCATTTGTTAAAAGAATCACTTATTAGAGGGTTTGTTTATTTAGAACGGAATGTTCAAAGGTGTAGAGAAGGTAAGGAATCCGATTCGTGAAAGGAAAAGAAAGTCTTAAGCAAGACTTCCCGACTCGAAGGATCACTCCTAAACTAACACCTATTGGGGTCCACCCCACCTCGTAAATGAGGTAAAAGGATCTCGGAACCTCTCTCGTTTAGGGGTATCTAAACAAAGGGCTCCTAAATCCGAGAGAATGTTGGCTATGCTTGTTCAAGATAGAAATGAACATAGTATTCCAACGGAAAGAAGGGTAGTTCGATCCATTAGTGACATGGATACACTACCGATTTTCGAAAGCGTAATTATTCGATTATAATGGAGAGAGGAATTGTCCTCACGTCGAAGTCGCTGTTAAATCCTCGTTGTCGGCATATTTTTAATTTAATTAAAATAAATAATTTGAAAAGTAGTATTTGATTTTAAAAATAATTTTTAAATTTGAAAATTTTAAGATATGAAATCAAACCGATCTCACATCCCAAATAGTTTATATAAACGAGCACCGCACCACAAACTGTGTACCTATCCCTAAGGATAGACACACTGCTTGATGGTGGGGCTTGATTAAATAAACTAGAAGATTAGTGACATCCGTTTGGTCTGCGAACCAATTTTATAAGCCGACAAGTTTCCCCGCTTAATATGAAAACATTAAACAGGGTTTATATTACTCGGGTTCTTTAAAATTCCCTATAAGGGCAAGCCCCTATAGTTAATTACATCTTAAGTGACGGGAATCACCTAAGAAAACTCTCGATAATAATCAATGATTCTCGCTCTCAAGAATTTCAAAGTTTAAGGTTTTCAAAGATCGAATTTTGGAATTTCAATAATGGAATGGATCAAATTTTGGAACATTTTTGTTTTGTGAATCCAAAGGAAGAAAGGTAGGAGAAATCACCGATTCGAAGTGAACTTCGATAATTTCCCGACTATCCTATCGTTTCGCTTCGAATTTAGGAAAGTCCTAATGTTTATTTAGTATTTCAATCTCGCTAATTTTAATTAATTAGGGCTTATATTTGTACGATAAAATCAAACAAATAAATTTCGAAGATGTGAGGGTTTATGTCGTATCGGACGACTACCTCGGAATCCTAAGACCGTATAGGGCTTAATTTGCAATGCAAATGCCTAACAAAAGAGTCGAGGATTTATGTCGCACTAGGCAAACTACCTCGAAGTCCTATGGTTTAGTTATTTAATTCTAAGAAATGTTTAGCTGATGTAGAGTTGTTTTGCTGAAGAAGATGGCCGTGCTGCCCACCATGCTCCAAGCTCCTTGTTGTTGCAGAGGTTTAGTTTTAGAAATCATAAATCAGGGGATGAGAGAAGTGTTTTGGTTTAGAGAAAATCTTAATTTCCAAGTGTTTTTTGTGTTTTAATTAAAACAAATCTTAAAGTTGATTATAACGACACCTGTTAAGATCCCACGTGCTCCATCCTTCCGCATCATTATTTTTATCGGATTCACTTAGTCCGCATGAATTTGCTAAACTCAACTCGAATGAGTTCCACACTTTCATTTAGACCGCGTGGAAATCCCGCTAGCAACACGTAGGTTACATCATCCGAGGTATTCCCGATCATCCAACAGACGTTTTAATTTAGTTGCAATCGTAGTTTTGTGTTCTCGTTTTGTGATTAAATTTTGAGTTGTTTTATCTTTTGAAATGTTGTGGCGGTGAATTTTATCTTGCAATGACTTTTAACTTAGTTTTGGTTTTAGTTTTAGGGACTATCCTAAAGGTGTGGGTTTTCATGCAATGCATTGTTTTATCATGCAAGAAAAGTAAACCGCATTTGCGAATAAAGTAAATTGTAAGAAAGTAAATCGCAATAAAATAAAAGCGTACCTGAGGGTCTTCCCGTCATCCCAAGCCGCACTTAAAACACAATTAGAATATTTAAACAAGTTCCTAGGTAAAGCTAGGGGAAAGGTTATGGTTTTCTACCAAATTCCTAATCCTATAGCCTAGTCATCTCCTATGACGTCTCAGGTTCTTTGTGTTTGGTTTAAGGACGATTTTCTTCATCAAAGAATAATCAAATTCAATTGTTCTTATAAATATCCTATCATATCGAGGAAGTGCTTAAGAAGGATCTTAAACATCTTTTCAATATTTCTAGAATTATTTTAAGTCCAAATGAATTTAATTATATAAATGAATCGATCGTCCGAGGTTTTCAAGTCTTGTTAACTCGTCAGATGAACTGTGACATTCGAATATCCTATGAGTAAAGTAACACTCCATTTAATGTTTCATTTAGGAGTTACAATAATCAAAGCTTTCAAGGGTAAATTAGTATTCAAATGATTCGATTTAAGTTAAAGGGTTTAAATTTGGAATAGTGTTCAAGTTGCTTTATATTTAGTTTAATTTAATTTAATTTGATTTGATGTTTAATTAATTTGATTTGATTTAACTTTAATTTAATTATTTAATTTAATTTAATTTAATTTTAATTATTTAATTTAATTTAATTTAATTGTTTAATTTAATTTAATTTAATTTTAATTAATTTAATTTAATTGTTTAATTTAATTTAATTTAATTATTTAATTTAATTTAATTTAATTTTTTTTAATTTAATTTAATTTAATTATTTAATTTAATTTAATTTAATTATTTAATTTAATTTAATTTAATTTTAATTAATTTAATTTAATTTAATTATTTAATTTAATTTAATTTAATTTTTAAATTTAATCTTAATTTAATTTATCTTTAATTTACTTTATTTTTAATTTTAATTGAAATTAAGTCTTTTAATATTTTAAATTTGAGTTATCATTTTAATTAAACATCGAGTATTAGTTGATATAATTAATTTAGGGATTTTTAAATTAAAGAATAAATCTCTTCCTAATAAATATCCCTTATTTTAATGATTCCAATTTTATTATTCTTCCAAATTTAATCTATTATTTAATTAAAGTTTAATCATTTTAAAATTATTTAATGGGTTTCTACCCTTTAATTATTTAAATTTCAATCATCCAAATCAGATTAGGATCAAATATTTTACTTGTTGATTTTTTATTAAACCTAAAGTTTTAATTAAGGATTAAAGATTTTAATTACCATTTTACCCTTTAAGCTTAATAATTTCATAACTCACTAAATTGAACTCAAATGAACTTGAAATTTTTATGTGACTTTACTCATATGTCAATAAAGACATGAGAGGAGAAAATGTGATTTTTCTGTATTTAATTTATTTATATAATTATTTTTGGTGGAAAATAGAGATTTTCAAGGAAAATTTGATAACATGACCAAGGGAAAAGTTTCTGTCCTTAAGAAAATTAGGGGACATTCCTAATGACCAGAGAAGCACTTGGACCAATTTTGGTGATTTTTTGAATTATATTATTTTTATTATAATTATTTTGAGTTTTGGAGTGTTAATTAATTTAAAAATAAGATAAATGTTGAAAAATGGATTTTATATTTTTCAAAAATCTCTCTGATATCAAGGAAACCAGAGAATCAAATTTTGCAATTTTCTGATTTTTCTATGATTTATAATAATTATTTTAGTGAAAATGCTAGAAAATACATTTTTTTAATTTTAAAATTACCCTAGGGCTTTAAAATTTAATATCTCACTAAATAGACTTAGGAAAAATGTGGGATTTGTTCCTAAGTGATTAAAATTCAAAATGTGACATTTTGGTGAACTTTATTATTTTTGTGATTTTTATTATTTTTTAATTATTAAAAATATTAAAATATTATTAAAAATCAACTTTTTTAGAAAATTGAAATTTTAATTTTCTTAGGTTCCCCTGATATCAGAGAGGCTCCAAAACCAATTTGGTGAATTTTTAAAAAGTATTTTAAAAGTTATGAATTTTTAAAGTTTAAAATGGCTAAGCGGCTTAATCAACCCAATTAGTGGGGCTAACCAAGTCCAATTGACCTCAAATTTTTATGGTGGATTCCTCTGATCCTAAAGGTCAGTGGAGAATTGATTTCAAGTCAATTTGATGCATGGTTAACTCTAATTAATTAGAGACCTATTTTGGGTGTTTAAGCCAATTAGGGTTTTTTTAAATGAACAAAGTCAAAACCTATTTTTCCTAGAGTTCTCTGGTCATAAGAAACATCACCAAATTTTCCTAGAATTTATTTCACAACATGCTATTTATTGGAATTAAAATACTCAAAACAGCAACATGAATTTGAAAAATCAATAACTTTTTATAGGATGGCCTCCCGACTTTGGAAAATTCAGGAAATGTTCCCAAATTCAGAGGCTTCAAAAGCCCTATGGTCTCATGCCATGGTGAATTGTATACATGCATGGAGAATTAAATGTATGCAGAGAGCAAATAAATCATAAAAAATAAAATACTTAATTAAATTAAATGATTTCTTTTCCACATTATTCTCCTCTCGTTCACCGAGCAAGAGGGTATTTTTATTTTATTTTTGTGATTTTTCTACACAGAGATATGAATTTTTCAAGTTTAGGGAATTAAATAAATAGAAAAATACCCTAATTTTCTATTTATCCACGCGGCGCCGCGTCAACCCTCGGCAGCCTCCGAACGCACACGCGTCGCGCTCCCATTCGACGCCGCCACTCCGAGTCAGCCAGCCCGGCCCCGCGGTTCTCGTACCGTCTCCCCGGTCCGACGCAATCCCGGCCGTCCGTGCGCGCGTGTATCGAATGGACGGCATCCGTTCATCGTCCCCAAGTGTTCTCACCCGAGAGCCGTCCACACTAAATCCCTAAGATCTCACTCGATTCTCAATGGATTTTCATGTTCTTATGCTCTATGGATTCGTCTCAAGAGACGAACACATCTATACGGCTAACATGCATCGAAACTAAGGCATTTGAAATGGAGAATCTCCGTAAGCTCGGGATGGATAGTTAACTCATACCTTAGCTCGTAGAAGTGCGGCTTCAATCCGAGAGTTGTTGCACCTTCGATTGGGTCCCAGCAAGCTCCGCGATGAAGTCTCCCGGTCCGGTGAATCGCCTAGCTATGAAAGTGACCACGCTCGATCACAAAGCTCGGAGGCCGGAGCAACCGGGTGGCCTCGGAGATGGGGCTTTCAGCGGGAAACTTCTCCTCTTGGTCCAATGAAGGTGTAGGACCGACCAACCTGAGGATCGGCTCACCGCGGCAAAGTGTCCCGGTTTTCGGTGGAATTTCCGCCGAGAAATCGGGCTCTGTCGGTGGGATTGGGCAAATCGACACCGGGAATCAACTCGCTCTAAGGATGGTGAAGGGTTTGGAACAATTTCGCGCAGTTTCTGCAAGGTTTGTGCTCGGCTCCCCTCATGGCCGAGAGGGGCGGAGTTTGAATCAGTAGCCGGGCTCGGGGCCTCCTGTGGAGAGTTAGGGCTTCGGATCACCTGCTCCGCTGAGGAGAAGATCGCCATGGTGACCACTGGGGATCGGGCGCCTCGGCAAGTGAGAATTTCAATGTCGGCTCACATGCGAGCTCTCGGCCATGGTGTTTTCCGGCGGCCTCGGTGGCCGCCGGCCAGCATGGGTCACCCTCAAGGTCAGTGGTCGTGACTCGAGGTTTGTGCAATCAATCGGCCATGGACATGTGTAAAGGCTTTGATCCAAAGTGGAATGGGGCATGGCTGGATTTGGACCTAAATGGGTCAACCCACCCATTTGGGCTAGGTGCACCACCCAAGGCCCGGTTTAGGCCGAGGAGAAAGTGATTTGGATCAGCACGATTAGTAGGGTCAAGTCACAATCCAAGTACAATTGAAGCTTAAGCATGGTTTAGTGGAATCATGTAAGTGGTTAACCACCTTTAGAGTTAAGGAAAGAGCCTCCTCCTTTTGCCCAAAATGGCATGGTGACATGTAAAGAGGCTCTCATGGCTTGCATATGGCTTATGCATGGCTCCATGGCTCCATTTGGCTTCGGGAAAAGTAAAGTCAATTTCATGGAAATGGATTTAAGGAAAATTTTGGTATTTAGGGGCGATTTGGCACGAGGCTTGATTTGGAATTATTTGATGATGAATTTAGGACTTAGGGATGATTTTAATTGAAAGTATGATGAGGGGAAATGTCATATGGGCCTTGAAAGAATTTTGGGCTTTTTTTGAAAGGGTTTTAGACAAGCTTTTAAGATGGATTAGGAAAGTGGGCTCTTGAATTTTAAAATGGATTTTGGGATGAAATTTTGTAAAGAGGTTGGGCCAAATAATTATTGGGTTTAGCTCATGGATGTGTCATGAGTGACTTGAAGCAAATTTGGGGTAGTTTGGACTTGAATCGGGTTGGATTCGAATTCTTTTGGTGAATGGGCCAATGTAGGTCAAATTGGGCTAACTTGGGCCAATGTTGGGCTAGGGTTGAAATTGATGTAAAATAAATATTAAGAAATGTTTATGGGAGTGTTTCAAAAAGGTTTTGGCTTTGGTTGGGTTTTAATTTTGGGGTTTGGGCCTATTTGGGTTAGATTTCGGGTTTAGGTCAAATTTGGGCTTTTTGATTTTGGGTTGAATTTGAGTGGGTTTGAGTCAAAATCTTGGGCAAATCATGTTAGTGTTTTGTTTATGAGGATGTTAAGGAAGGTTTAGAAAAGATTTGGGGTTAATTGGAGTTGAATTGGGTTAGTTTGGGCTAAGTTCGGGTCATGGGTCCAAATTCGGGCTTTAAGGCCCAAAGTGAAATTGGATCCAAATGTCAATCAAATTGACTTGGATTTGGTCTAAATTGGTATTGGGGATGTTGAATTGAAGTTTAGAATTGAATTGGACCAAAATTGGGGTCAATTGGGTATGTTTGGTTTGACATCGGGTCCACTTTCGGTTAAAATGGGTCAATTTGGGGTTTTGACAAAAGTAGGGTAAATTGACAAAATTGGCCCATGGTGTAGTTGGACAAAATGAAATTGGGAATATTTGGGATTTTCTGGAATTTTCTGGGAATTTTCTGAATTTTTGGATTTTTAGGCCAAGAAGGGTATTTTGGGTATTTGGAGGGTATTGGGGGTATTTTTGGAATTTTTGGTATTTTTGGGTATGGATGATCAATTTGAGTGATGTGGAGGTGTTTGGGATTGATTTTGGAAAATTTTAGGTAATTTGGAGATTTTGCAAAAATTTGGGTAATTTCAAGGCTTTTGAGTAGAGCTTAGTAGGTGTAGGGTCCCTGGGGTCAAAAATTGAAAATTTGGGAAATTGAAGATTGGGTGAATTTGGGTGGGGTGAAATCATTTTGGTTGAGCCATGAAGCCATTTCAAGCCCATATGAGCCATGAAAGGACTCATTCGAGGCATTCACTATGTTGTTCCTAACCCTCTTAGCCAAGGGCTTAGTGGTTACGGACCATCCATGTGAATCACCTACATGAGTCAGAGGTCAAGTTGGGTATGGGTGTGGTTTTAGGAAGTGTGTGGAAACGTAGTGTGTAAGTGTAGTGTATATCAGCCCCTTCACTGCACCGTGCCACCTGTAGGCGGCCCTAAGGCCAAAGGGTCCTATAGAACTCATCCTTTAAACTTCCATATTTCGATTTCAACCCTCTAGGTGATTAGGGGTCTATAGTCAAGTTTGTGGAGTTTGCAGGGAGTTTAGAAGTGGTTTGAATTTCTAAAAGGCGGGTCCCAATTCTAGTCCTCTAAGATAGTCAAAGGAAAAGCCTAAGGCTAGATCCTAAGCACTAAAAAGAAGAAAAGGAAGACCTCATCAAAAATGAGGTCAACAAACTCACCCACCTATGTTGAATATCTTTTTCTAAGAAAAGCACTTTTTGATTTTCATCTTTAATACACTTTACTTGAGTTAAATCTTTACTTTTCTTTTCTCTTTGTTTAGCTAGTTTATACATATATTTTTCACCGTCCTTAGTATCTAAACATGTTATAAAGATCACTAAAAGTGCATTTTTTAGCAGTATAGTACTTCACTGCGGCCGTTTTATATTTTTCCCAGACTCTCTACGCTTTTACATTTAAACCAAGTTTTATAACATAACTTCTTATATTTTATCATTTCGTACATTATTATTCCACCACCAACTATTTTTATTTCATAGAAACTTTTTCTTTTGATTCTTTAAGTACATCTTTAGCCACTTGTTTAATAGTATTAGTTAATTTTTCCCACATAGCATTCACGTCTTCATGGACATCCCAAATATTTAAATCTTGAATTTTACTCATAAAAATAATTTTATTTGTGTCTTTTAGGTGCCCCCATCTTATTCTACGATGTTGAATCCTAAATATTCTTTATTTTACAAGTCTTCGTCTTAAAATCTAGAACTAATAATCGAAGTCAGGTACTTAATTCCTCACTGAATGACCTTACAATCCTTACAATCTCGACAATCTCTTCTTCTCATAAGAAAATAATCAATTTATGTTTTTATTAGATCCATTCTTATAAGTAATAAGATGCTCATCTCTTTTCTTGAATAAAGTATTATTAATAATCATATCATACGCTAAAGCAAAATCTAAAATGACTCTACCTTCTTCATTAATCGCTCCATAACCGTAGCCACCATGAACATTTCTGAAATCTTCTACCACTCTACCGACATGTCCATTTAAATCTCCTCCAATAAAAATTTTTTTCTTCAAGAGGTATCAAGTGTATTAAGTCTTCTAAATCATTCCAAAATTTATCTTTAGAGCCTATATCTAAACCAACTTGAGGAGCATAAGCACTTATAATATTAAAAATCTTAGTATCAATAATAATCTTAAGTGTTATAATTCTATCTCCAACTCTATTAATTTTAAGAACATTATCTTTCAAACTCTTATCTATAATTACACCTACACCGTTTCTAGTACGACTCTTACCAGAATACCATAGCTTAAAACCTAAGTTATCAATCTCCTTAGCTTTTTCTCCAACCCATTTAGTTTCTTGAATACATAAGATATTTATCTTTTTATAGATCATAGTATCAACCAATTCCATTAGTTTACCATTAAGAGTACCTATATTCCAAGATCCTATCCTAATACTAGTATTATGGACTAACTTCTTTACCCGCATCTCTCTGTAATGTGGGAACCCTTGCTTACTTGACACTGCACCCGGGCGCTGGTGTAGCAGCCCTTGCACACTTTCCACCGTATTCGAGCCATACAACGTGTCACTCTAGTGGAACGCTCTAAAGACTTACACAATGATCAAAAGGATTCATGTCATGATTTTTTTTCGACAAGTTTTACGCTAGTTGTCGACTACCTAACGCAACCCTACACTTTTCACATTCGGGCTTGGGACCGGCAACGGTAATGTTAAATAAATTGTTTATAAATGCTAGTGTACATTTTGTAGTTATATTTTTGTATTGATTGTGATGTATGAAATAAAACTAATATTATAATATTATTATGTCAGTAATGTACTCTTTTTTATAGCAAGTCAAACCAACAGGTTCTTCAGCGAAACCA
>JAKZJZ010001361.1:0-28613 GCA_022702705.1 Papilionanthe hookeriana x Papilionanthe teres
CTTTTAGAAATTCAAACCACTTCTAAACTCCCCGCAAACTCCACAAACTTGACTATAGACCCCTAATCACCTAGAGGGTTGAAATCAAATATGGAAGTTTAAAGGATGAGTTCCTATAGATTCTTCGGCCTTAGGATCGCCCGGGTGGCCCGGTCCGGTGAAGGGGCCGACATACATTACACTTACACACTACATTTCCACACACTTCCTAAAACCACACCCATACCCAACTTGACCTCCCGACTCATGTAGGTGATTCACATGGATGGTCCTTAACCCCTAAGCCCTCGGCTAAGAGGGTTAGGAACAACATAGATGAATGCCTCAAATGAGTCCTTTCATGGCTCATATGGGCTTGAAATGGCTTCATGGCTCAACCAAAATGATTTCATTCCACCTAAATTCACCCAATCTTCAATTTCCCAAATTTTCAATTTTTGACCCCCGGACCCTACACCTACTAAACCTACCCAAAACCTCGAAATTACCCAAATTTTGGCAAAATTTCCAAATTACCTAAAATTTTCCAAAATCAATCCCAAACACCTCCACATCACTCAAATTGATCATCCATACCCAAAAATACCAAAAATTCCAAGAAAACCTCCCAATACCCTCCAAATACCCAAAATACCCTTCTTGGCCTAAAAATCCAAAAATTCAGAAAATTCCCAAAAAATTCCAGAAAATCCCAAATATTCCCAATTTCATTTTGTCCAACTACACCATGGGCCAATTTTGTCAATTTACCCTACTTTTGTCAAAACCCCAAATCGACCCATTTTAACCCAAAGTGGACCCAATGTCAAACCAAACCTACCCAATTGACCCCAATTTTGGTCCAATTCAATTCTAAACTTCAAATTCAACATTCCCAATACCAATTTAGACCAAATCCAAGTCCAATTTGATTGACATTTGGATCCAATTTCACTTTGGGCCTTAAAGCCCAAATTTGGACCCATGACCCAAACTTAGCCCAAACTAACCCAATTCAACTCCAATTAACCCCAAATCTTTTCTAAACCTTCCTTAACATCCTCATAAACAAAACACTAACATGATTTGCCCAAGATTTTGACCCAAACCCCACTCAAATTCAACCCAAAATCAAAAAGCCCAATTTTGACCTAAACCCAAATCTAACCCAAATAGGCCCAAACCTCAAAATTAAAACCCAACCAAAGCCAAAACCTCTTTGAAACACTCCCATAAACATTTCTTAATATTTATTTTACATCAATTTCAACCCTAGCCCAACATTGGCCCAAGTTAGCCCAATTCGACCTACATTGGCCCATTTACCAAATAAACCCAAATTCAACCCAATTCAAACCCAAACCACCTTAAATCTATTTCAAATTATTCATGAAACATCCCTAAACCAAAACCAACAATTATTTGGCCCAACCTTTTACAAAAATTTTCATCCATGAACACATCCTTAAACTTAAAAGCCCACTTCCCTTAAACCTTTCTAAAAGCCCATTTCCTTCAAAATTCAAAAGCCCAAATCTACCCTAAAGCCCACATGACATCTCCATTTGTCATCCATTTAATTAAATCCATTACCTAAGTCCTAAAATCATCATTGAATTATCCCAAATGAAGCTTCATCCAAATTCCCATCAAATTACCAAAAAATTTCTTAAAACCCTTTTCATGAAACAAATCAACCTTTTCCCAAGCCAAATGAAGCCATGAACAAGCCATTCTCAAGCCACATGAAGCCATGAGGGCTTTGACTTGTCATTAGTCCATTTATGGCAAGAAGAGGGGGTTCTTTCTTAAACCTCCTTTAACTCTTTTTTACCTTAATCATGTCACACACTAAACCATGTTTAGCCACCTCATCATGGATGGAGACTTCACCACTCCTTCTAAGCTGACCTAAATGATTCCCTCAGCTCAAAATCAGAGCTTGGAAGGGTGCACCAAGCCCAAAATGGTGGGTTGACCCAAACCAAGCCAAAGTGAGCCTTCTCCCATTCCATTTAAATCAAACTCCTTTACACATGTCAAACCTCAATTGCCTACACTAAACCCCAGCCCCGACCCACCCGACCAAGATGGTGACCATTGCTCGGCCGGCCGGCCACCGTGCCGCCGGAAAACACCATGGCCGAGAGCTCACATGTGAGCCAACATTGAAATTCTCACTTGCCGAGCCGCCCCATGCCCAGTGGTCACCATGGCTGATCTTCTCCTCACCGCAGCAACTCGATCCCAAGCCCTAACTCCCTCTCGAGAGGCCTTCCACCCTCTCCTATTTAAACTCCACCCCTCTCGGCCATGAGAGGTGCTGAAACAAAACCTTAAGGAAACTCGCCAAAATCACCCGCATCACTCTCTACACATAGAGCACCCGATCCCCACCGAATTCCAGCCCCAATTCCTTCTAGCCGAGCCCAATTTCGAGCTCAAACTTTAGCCCAAAAACCAGGACACTTCTCCACAGCGAGCCAATTCCCAAATTGATTGGCTCTACACCTTCACCGTACCAAGGGAAGGTGTCCACCACCAAAAGCCCCATCTCCGAGCCACCCAGCTTGCTCCAGCCTCCAAGCTTTGTGATCGGGCTTGGTCGAAATCATATCCGGACAATTCACCGCACTCAGAGACTTCATCCGGAGCTTGCCGGGACCCAATCGAAGGTGCAACAACTCTCGCATTGAAGCCACACTTCTCCGAGCCAAGGTATGAGCTAACTCTCCATCCCGAGCTTCCGGAGATTCTTCATTTCGAATGCCTTAGTTTCAATGCATGTTAGCCGTATAGATGTGTTCGTCTCTTCAAGACGAATCCATAGAGCATAAGAACATGAAAATCCATCGAGAATCGAGTGAGATCTTAGGGATTTAGTGTGGACGGCTCTCGGCGAGAACACTTGGGGACGATGAACGGATGCCGTCCATTCGATACACGCGCGCACGGACGGCCGAGATTGCGTCGGACCGAGAGACGGTACGAGAACCGCGGGGCCCGGGCTGCCGACTCGGTGGCGGCGTCGAATGGGAGCGCGACGCGTGTGCGTTCGGAGCCGCCGAGGTTTCGCCGGCGCCGCGTGGATAAATAGAAAATTAGGGTATTTTCTTATTTATTTAATTCCCTAAACTTCAAAAATCCATATCTTTGTGTAGAAAAATCACAAAAATAAAATAAAAATACCCTCTTGCTCAGTGAACGGAGGAGAATAATGTGGAAAAGAAATCATTTAATTTCATTAAGTATTTTATTTTTTATGATTTATTTACTCTCTGCATACATTTAATTCTCCATGCATGTATACAATTCACCATGGCATGAGACCATAGGGTTTTGAAGCCTCCGAACTCGGGAACATTCCCCGAATTTTCCAAGGTCAGAGGCCATCTCTGTGAAAAGTTATTTATTTTTCAAATGCATGTTGTTGTTTTGAGTATTTTAATTCCAAAAATTAGCATGTTGTGAAATAAATTCTAGAAATATTTGGTGATGTTCCTTATGACCAGAGAACTCTAGGAAAAATAGGACTTGAGTTAATTCACTCGCATTAACCCTAATCGGCTTAAACACCCAAAATAGGTCTTTAATTAATTAGAGTTAACCAGGTATCAAATTGACTTGAAATCAATTCTCCACTCGACCTTTAGGATCAGAGGAATCCACCATAAAAATTTGAAGTCAATTGGACTTGGTTAGCCCCACTAAGTGGGTTGATTAAGTCACTTAGCCATTTTAAACTTTAAAAATTCATAACTTTTAAAATACTTTTTAAAAATTCACCAAATTGGTTTTGGAGCCTCTCTGATATCAGGGAAACCTAAGAAAATTAAAATGTCAATTTTCTAAAAAAGTTGATTTTTAATAATATTTTAATATTTTTAATAATTAAAAAATAATAAAAATCACAAAAATAATAAAATTCACCAAAATGTCACATTTTGAATTTTAATCACTTAGGAACAAATCCCACATTTTTCCTAGGTCTATTTAGTGAGATATTGAATTTTAAAGCCCTAGGGTAATTTTAAAATTAAAAAAAATGTATTTTCTAGCATTTTCACTAAAATAATTATTATAAATCATAGAAAAATCAGAAAATTGCAAAATTTGATTCTCTGGTTTCCTTGATATCAGAGAGATTTTTGAAAAATATAAAATTCATTTTTCAACATTTATTTTATTTTTAAATTAATTAACACTCCAAAACTCAAAATAATTATAATAAAAATAATATAATTCAAAAAATCACCAAAATTGGTCCAAGTGCTTCTCTGGTCATTAGGAATGTCCCCTAATTTTCTTAAGGACAGAAACTTTCCCTTGGTCATGTTATCAAATTTTCCTTGAAAATCTCTATTTTCCACCAAAAATAATTATATAAATAAATTAAATACAGAAAAATCACATTTTCTCCTCTCATGTCTTTATTGACATATGAGTGAAGTCACATAAAAATTTCAAGTTCATTTGAGTTCAATTTAGTGAGTTATGAAATTATTAAGCTTAAAGGGTAAAATGGTAATTAAAATCTTTAATCCTTAATTAAAACTTTAGGTTTAATAAAAAAGTCAACAAGTAAAATATTTGATCTTAATCCGATTTGGATGATTGAAATTTAAATAATTAAAGGGTAGAAACCCATTAAATAATTTTAAAATGATTAAACTTTAATTAAATAATAGATTAAATTTGGAAGAATAATAAAATTGGAATTATTAAAATAAGGGATCTTTATTAGGAAGAGATTTATTCTTTAATTTAAAAATCCCTAAATTAATTATATCAACTAATACTCAATTTTTAATTAAAATGATAACTCAAATTTAAAATATTAAAAGACTTAATTAAATTATTAAACTCTTTTGAAATTTCAATTAAAATTAAAAATAAAGTAAATTAAAGATAAATTAAATTAAGATTAAATTAAATTTAATAATTAAATTAAATTAAATTAAACAATTAAATTAAATTAAATTAAACAATTAAATTAAATTAAATTAAATAATTAAATTAAATTAAATTAAATAATTAAATTAAATTAAATTAAAAAATTAAATTAAATTAAATAATTAAATTAAATTAAATAATTAAATTAAATTAAATTAAATTAAATTAAATTAAATAATTAAATTAAATTAAATCAAATCAAATTAATTAAACATCAAATCAAATTAAATTAAATTAAACTAAATATAAAGCAACTTGAACACTATTCCAAATTTAAACCCTTTAACTTAAATCAAATCATTTGAATACTAATTTACCCTTGAAAGCTTTGATTATTATAACTCCTAAATGGAACATCAAATGAAGTGTTATCTCACTCATAGGATATTCAAATGTCCTAGTTCACCGAGCAAGTTAACAAGACTTCAAAACCTCGGACGATCGATTCATTTATATAATTAAATTCATTTCGTACTTAAAACAATCCTCGAAATATCGAAAAGATGTTTAAGATTCTTCTTAAGCACTTCCTCAATATGATAGGATATTTATAAGAACAATTGGACTTAATTGTCCTTTCGATGATGAAAATCGTCCTCAAACAACAAAAAACCCAAAGAACCTAGACGTCATAGGAGATGACTAGCTATAGGATTAGGAATTTGGTAGAAAACCATAACCTTTCCCTTAGCTTTACCTAGGAACTTGCTTAAATATTCTAATTGTGTTTTAAGTGCAGATTGGGATGACGGGAAGACCCTCCGTGTACGCTTTTATTTTATTGCAATTTACTTTCTTGCAATTTACTTTCTGCAATTTACTTTATTGCAAATGCACTTTACTTTTCTTGCATGATAAAACAACCGTTGCATGAAAACCCACACCTTTAGGATAGACCCTAAAACCGAAACCAAAATTAAGTTAAAAGTCATTGCAAGATAAAATTCACCGCCACAACATTTCAAAATATAAAACAACTCAAAATTTAATCACAAACGTAACACAAAACTACAATTACAACTAAATTAAAACGTCCCGTTGGATGATCGGGAATACCTCGGATGATGTAACCTACGTGTTGCTAACGGGATTTCCCACGGTCTAAATGAAAGTGTGGAACTCATTCAATTGAGTTTAGCAAATTCATCCGGACTAAGTGAATCCGATAAAAATAATGATGCCGAAGGATGGAACCGCGGGATCTTAACCGGTGTCGTTATAATCAACTTTAAGATTTGTTTTAAATAAAACATAAAAAACACCCGGAAATTAAGATTTTCTCTAAACCAAAACACTTTTCTCAACTCCTCGATTTATGATTTCTAAAACTAAACCTCTCGCAACAACAAGGAGCTCGGAGCATGGTGGGCAAGCACGACCATCGTCATCAAGCAAAACCTGAGTCTACTTCAGCAAAAAACTTTCCTAGAATTAAAACAACCAAGCCATAGGACTTCGAGGTAGCTTGCCTAGTGCAACATAAATCCTCAACTCTTCGTTAGGCATTTGCATTGCAAATTAAGCCCTAACCGGTCTTAGGATTCCGAGGTAGTCGTCCGATACGACAATAAACCCTCACATCTTCTAGTGCTATTTGTTTGATTTTATCATACAAATATAAGCCCTAATTAATTGAAATCGGCAAGATCGAAATACTAAATAAACATTAGGACTTTCCTAAACTCAAGCCAAACGATAGGATAGTCGGGAAATTATCGAAGTTCACTTCGAATCAGTGATTTCTCCTACCTTTCTTCCTTTGGATTCACAAAACAAAATGTTCCAAAAATTTGATCCATTCCCTATCGAAACTTCAAAATTCAATCTTCGAAAACCTTAAACTTTGAAATTCTCGAGAGCGTAATCATTGATTATTATCGAGAGTTTTCTTAGGTGATTCCCGTCACTTAAGATGTAATTAACTATAGGGGCTTGCCCTTATAGGGAATTTTAAAGAACCTGTGTAATATAAACCCCGTTTAATGTTTTCATATTAAGCAGTGGAAACTTGTCGGCTTATAAAATTGGTTCGCGTACCAAACGGATGTCACTAATCTTCTAGTTTATTTAATCAAGCCCCACCATCAAGCAAGGTGTCTATCCTTAGGGATAGATACACGGTTCGTGGTGCGGTGCCCGTTTATATAAACTATTTGGGATGTGAGGTCGGCTTAATCTCATATCTTAAAACCTTCAAATTTAAAATTATTTTCAAAATCAAATACTACTTTTCAAATTATTTATTTTAATTAAATTAAAAATTCGCCGACGATTTCGTTAGGCGACCCCTCTTCAAAATAAAACACGACCTAAAAATATGCCGACAGGATTTCGGCGACTCCACTTGGGAAAATTCCTCTCTCCATTATAATCAAATAATTTCGTTTTCAAAAATCGGTAGTGTATCCATGTCCCTAATGGATCAAACTACCCTTCTTTCCGTTGGAATACTATGTTCATTTCTATCTCGAACAAGTATAGCCAACATTCTCTCGGATTTAGGAGCCACCGTTTAGACACCCCTAAACGCAGAGGTTCCGAGATCCTTTTACCTCATTTCGAGGTGGGTGGACCCCTAATAGGTGTTAGTTTAGGAGTGATCCTTCGAGTCGAGAAGTCTTGCTTAAGACTTTCTTTTCCTTTCGAATCGGATTCCTTACCTTCTCTACACCTTTCGAACATTCCGTTCTAAATAAACAAACTCTCTAATAAGTGATTCTTTTAACAAATGATTCTTTTTTATAAATACATGAACAAAGAATGAGTTCGGACTCTTTTCAATTCCTTTCTTTTCGTCCTAAAGAAAAGAAGCATAACTCGGGACCGACAACCGAATCTACCTCGCAGAAATGGAAGCCCCGAAACCGATTTTCTCCTTCACCAACGGATCGGACTTCGCCGTCTATAAGGATGAGCCGCCCGACAATGGGGTCATCCGATTTGGACAGGGATTTGAAAACACGAACGTCAAGGTCACCGACGTCTCCTCTTTGCACCGACAAACAAGGTATCCGAAGCCGAGGAACCACCGCTCGAGTTCAACCTTAGGTCGACCCAAGAGTTTCCTCCCCGCAAAGGGTCCCGACTCAGGAGGAGTACCGCCGTCCGCAGGAGGACCGTTCTCACTACCCCCACCGGTCTAGTCGTTTCGCACCTACCCCGACTTCTCGCCAAATCAAAGGGGAAAGAAATCCGTAACTATGGTAAACCCGTTACCGCGGAGGGTACGGATCTTCCCGTAAGACCTTCCGTCTTCGAAATCGGGTCCAAGCTCGAAGATTCCGTCGCCGACAAAGACCCAAAGAAGAAATAGAAATAGAAGGATCGCCAGGGAAGCCGCAGCCGCCGAGATCGCCTTCCCGGAGGAAATTCCGCAGTTGCCGTAATATACACCGTTACCGTAATATACACCACCGCCCGACTACATACCACTTTTGGGAGGAAGCAGGTTCCATCCCCTCTCCGCCGCAGAGGATGAGGAGAATGTTCGCAAGATTGCCGCCACATTACCTCGGCCCGCATACTACAACGATAGCCGCAAGAAAAGAACTAGAACTACGCCGTTTCGCTCGACCGCAAACTTTGGTAGAAAAGCTAGCGAAGAAGGAAAATTGCCCCGTGTCGGAAATTCTACGAAGGATAGGACGGGTGCCGCTCAAATCCCGTCTTGGGCCCCGAGTAGAACCCGCCGTCATGATAGAAAAGCCAAGCAAGAGAATGAAGGCTAGCCCGCCCGTCGTAGTATCGTGGTTACAGATTAGGGAGGATACCACCTTCCAAAGCATTTGGCCGATGGACCATCCGGTCATAGACCTTTCCGCTGCTAGAAGGATGGTGTGGCGTCCCACTACGGGGCAGCTTGAGACCGAAACAAGCAGCTCCGAGAAAGAAAGTCTCGCCAGAGGCCGGAATCCGAAGAAAGTGCTACCGCGATGAAGGGGACTCGTGAAAAAGGACCCGGCAACCATCGCATGACAACCACAAAGATACACAGAAAGCTCCGCTAGAAGATGCCATGGAAAAGCCGAGAACCGACATCCGACGGTTGGCAAAAGAAAGAGAAGAAAAGTTCGGAGATGAGATCGACTCATCGGAATTCATGGACAACGAATATGCGAAATCAACATGGTTGAGACACGAGCTTCATCATCTTCTCAAGGTGCTCCCGCAACCGGCAGAAGAGAGGAGCCGGAACCGATGAAGAGACAGACTTCAAGAAAAGGACGACACGATCGCTCAAATGGCGAAGAGGATGGAAGAGATGGCCGTAGCTCTAGCCACTCTCCAAAGTCAAGTACAACCACATAGAGAGACACCCCCAGAAGTCATTCACATCGTAGACGGAGGAAAGGAGATTACATCCGTCAATGGGGATGACCAACTGAAAAAGGATACAACACAAAGTATGATCCCTGAAAAGGATATCAAGAACTTGTAGAACAAGCAGGTGCGAGAAGCCCTAGCACAATCGAAGAACGGGACACCTATTCGGACGGGCAGACCTTACCCGAAGAATTCGACGCCGTCCAATACCCAAAGGGCTTCGTACCACCTCTCGTTTAAGACCTTCGACGGAACCGGGAACCCCCGACAAGATGTCGCACACTTTCGTGCCGCTTGTTGCAATGCCGGCGGGAGCGATGCGCTACTCTTCCGACAGCTTCGTTAGCAGTCCGTCGAGAATCGCCTTCGACCGGTATGCGAATTACCCAACGGATCCGTAAAGACATTCTCGTAGCTAGAGAGCCTCTTCATTAAGCGATTTGTCGGAGCTCGCGCACCACATCACTATAGGTGATTTAGTGGTAGAGAAACAAAGGCCGAATGAAACTCTAGTGGATTACATACTTCGATGGAGAAATTTAAGTATGAAGTGTGAACCACAACCGCAAGAACAACATGCAATCGGCATCTTGCTTAAAAGCATTCACGGCCCGATAAGCACTTCTCCTCAAGGGATTCACTATTAAGACTTTTGAGAAGTTGTTAAGCAAGGCCGGAAGCTTGCAAGAAGAGGCGAAGCAATTAAGTTTTGCCGACAAGACGGACAAGCGAAGCCGGTGAAGACTTTCGAAAAGAAATCGGGGTCGTTGCAGCGAGCTTGACAAAGGCAAACAACCGATGCAAATACCACCGTAACGGCCGCAACAACCACAACAAAATTACCAAAGAACCCCGGTCCAACTGATCAGTCGTCTCCGCAAGATGAACAACCGTCTCGTCCGCAACGTACATCGAGGGAGCTTCGAGCAGCAGAATATCCGTTCAAGAATGAAGCAAGCACCAAAGATGTTCCGTAGCTTAATGAAAACTCCAGCATTTCCAACTGCCGCAGCCCAAAAGACCGCAGGAAGTCAACAAGAAAGGTGATCCCAACTTTTGCCCCTACCATCGGATGCTTGGGCACAAGATAGAAGACCGCATTACCTTCAAAAGTCGGCTCAACGACAACCTTCGGAAAGGAAATATAACAATCCCGAAGGAGTACATGAAGGAACCCCGTAAAGGAGGTTCCGTCAATGTTATCTCAACCGATCCCGTCATTCCGATAGATCCCTATGCAACCAACGATGGATGGACTACCGCCTCGGACGAGATCTTCGAAGAAGATTTTAGACAACATCCGAACCGCTTCGGTGCGAGCTTCAATTCGTAGTTCGAGACCTCGTTAAGCCGTACTATCACTTGCGATAGAAGAACCACCTCGACGAGAGACAATCGAAGAGAAGAAGAAAATTGACGAAGAAGAGGGGACCGAGACTCCTAAGGCTGGACTAGGGGCCGCTTATCCTAGATAGTTGCTTTCGATTCGGGGAGAAATCCCTCGAACCTCTCGATTTTGTATGATTATCCGCTCACTTCGGTGGGATCATATAATGATAAGGGTGATGGCGTTGGCTACGTTTTGACCGTTTCTAACGATTACGTAACTAGCGACAATCCGGGCGTCGATTTCGATACCAACAACAATTCTCAAATCATACATGATCTCGACGATCACAATGACGAAGAAGGCATCCATCAAGGAGGCTACGAGAGTTCAACAAGCAACGGATCTATCTCGTGAGTTTCGAGGAGCTCCAGCTATAACAGAGTTAGAGCCTTCGCATTTGGAAGATAATCCGTAAGAGCCAGCTTATTCCGATTCAGGAGGAGACACCGACAAACTCAATACTAGATTCGAAGAAATTACGAAGTCAACCTAAGAAGTGGAAAAGTTCTACCTCCAAGAATGGGTCCAAAAGACAAAGGAAAGCGTGTGGTTGTTCAAGAAGAACCAACCCCAGCGGAAGACATACCCATTCGAGAAGAAGCCGAGACGCATGGAGAACAAAGTGGACTACAACGTGCTAGCCCATCTTAGGAAACTACCGCCAAACCGAGCATTTACGATGCTCTCATCTTATCAAAGGAGATGAGAGAAGCTCCGATCAAGGCCTTACTTCGATCCGGAAATTTGCTTAGCTCAAATGGCCGGAGATTCCTTAGATGAGGTTTGTTCGTTAAAGGAACAACGAGGTGTTACCTTCACGGACAATGACCTACTATTTGGGACAGCAGATCACAACCGACCGTTGTATATTTCAGTTACAATTGGGATGTTTATGCTCTCCAAAGTATTGGTGGATCCAGGAGCATCAATCAATATAATGAGTCTTCGAACACTAGCATACTTGGAAATTGATGCTTGTGAGCTCGAGGCCGACAAAATGTTATTAAGAGGATTCAACCGTAAAGGAGAAAGAGCCCTCGGTCAATAACGCTACCGATGAAGACCGGTGATTTAGCAAAGACAACCGCAAAATTTCATATAATCGATTCGAAACGTCGTTCAACGCTCTACTCGGGCCGACCATGGATACATGAAAACAGGATGGTACCATCATCTCTACACCAAGTGCATCAAATATTACGATGGAGGGGAACAAGTGCATCAAAGGAGACTTACAACCATTCTCCGTACATGAAATTGGAATCCATGAAGATGCAGACTTATTATGCACCGCCAAAGAAAACAATCTTCTCCAGTAGATACCATAACAAATGAAGCAAAGAAAGTTCGAGACAACGAAGAACCTCGAAGTTCTAGTCCAACAGCTCACTCACCACTCCCTTCCGGCGAGATGGTGAAGGTTTCTCCACAACTCGCATCCGAGGTCGAGGCCGGGACGAGGCCGTGGTAGAGACACTAGGACAATTGGACGTAAGAAACCAACCATCAATGTTGATCGGGATGATAGTTCTGAAGAAGAAAAAGAAATCAAGCAAGAAGCAACGAACAATAAGTCGAAAGAAGCCGCAATACAAGATCTCCCTCGAAGATGAAAAGAACGAAGAATACAAATCAATGTACGAGAAGATTAACCACTACGTACATACTATGACCCTAATTCCGATCCATTCTAATAAGATCGAGGGTATGGAGGTCAAAGAGGTACGTAGTGACGGTGCAAAGCCGATCAAATTCTACCGTGGTGCTTCTTCCTCCAAAACTGAAAATAATGTACAATTCGAAGATGTCACTTCATCGAAATTAATGGAATTACCTT
Source organism: Papilionanthe hookeriana x Papilionanthe teres (assembly GCA_022702705.1). Taxonomy (NCBI): domain Eukaryota; kingdom Viridiplantae; phylum Streptophyta; class Magnoliopsida; order Asparagales; family Orchidaceae; genus Papilionanthe; species Papilionanthe hookeriana x Papilionanthe teres. The sequence goes on from JAKZJZ010001361.1 coordinate 12,483, forward strand.
TTGAGTGGTACTCTCCCCGTGTTCAAAATTTAATTCAACGTGGTTTCTTACCTCGACAATGGACAAAAGGCCAATCACAACATTTTGAAAAGTTATGGAATAACTCCGGTCGTCCACCCAATTCAAAGTATGGACTCGGATTCGGCACAGTAGGGTCAGTTGACGATACTGAATTTTGCTTGGTTGTCACTTGCAAATCCAATGAAAACTCGCATGGAAACTACGGACGAACTCGAAGATTTACAAATCGGAGACGCTCCACCGAATTCGAAGAAGAAATCAAATCTACAATAGATGAGTTAACGGAAGTTAACTTGGGTACTAGCGAAGAGCCTAGACCTACCTTTGTTAGCTCCTTACTCAATAAAGAAGACTCCGAAGAAATAATCAAGTTATTAATGGAATTTAAAGACTCGTTTTGCTTGGAACTACGATGAAATGCCAGGATTAGCCCCGCAGGTTGCAGTCCATAAGCTAGGAGTGGATCCTACTTCGTCCCAGTCGACAAGGTCCCGAAGAATGCGTCCGGAAATCGAACAACAAGTCATAGCCGAAGTTAAAAAGCTAATAGACGCTAAATTTGTCCGTGAAGAACAATACCCGACCTGGTTAGCCAATGTGGTGCCGACGTAAAGAAGAATGGTCGATCGAATTTGTGTGGACTTCGCAGATTTAAACAAGGCATGTCCAAAAGATGAATTCCCTCTACCGATTCCAGAACCGATGATCGATATTGCTTCGACACATGAAATATTCTCATTCATGGATGGATCTTCGTGATACAACCAGATAAAAATGGCTCCAGTAAGATGAAAAGCTTACAGCATTCGTAACGCCGATCGGAGTATTTTGCTACACGGTGATGCCATTCGGATCGAAGAACGCAGGAGCAACTTACCAAAGAGCAATGACAAGAATTTTTGATGATCTCATCCACAATCAAGTCGAGTGCTACGTGGACGATGTCGTCATCAAAAGCAAAGTAAAGGAAAACCACTCGTATGATTCGAGAATTGTTTTCGAACGATTAAGACAATTTAACCTTAAGATGAATCCCTTAAAATGCGCCTTCGGCGTCACCTCCGGGAAATTCTTAGGATTCGTTGTCCGACATCGTGGAATTGAAATCGATCCGGAGAAGATTAAAGCTATCTTAGAAATGCCGCCTCCCAAAACCTTAAAACAATTACGATCTTTTCAAGGGAAGCTCGGCATATCTTCGACGCTTTATCTCAAACCCGTCAGTAGGTGTCAGCCTTTCTCGGCACTAGTTAAAAAGGACGCCAAATTTATTTGGGAAGAGAAATGCCGAAGGCCTTCGAAGACATTAAACAATATTTAATGACACCTCCCGTCTTAGCAGCCCTGAGCCTCGTGTAGACCGCCGATACTTTACACCGCGGCTCTAGACGACTCTCTCGAGCCCCGTTAGCCTGTGTCAATGATGAGGGTAAAGAAAATGCTCTTTACTACTTAAGCCGTCGTTTACTCCCGACGGAAGTAAGGTATCCCGCAATCGAAAAGCATTGTTTGGCCCCGATCTTCGCCGCTCAAAAGCTCGAGCACTACATGCTTTCTCATAAGGTCAACTTGATTTCGAAGTTTAATCCATTGCAATACTTCGATGACTCGTCCAACACTTTCCGGCAGACTTGCCGTATGGTCAATGATATTATTGCAATTCGATATAACTTTCGTGCCTCTCGCGTGCCGTAAAGGGACAAGTCTTAGCAGACTTCCTCGCAAAGACACCCTTTGCCGGCCGAATCTCCTCTCAATGACGACTCGCCGTACGAACAAATAATGAGCCTAGAAGACCCCGATGATCGACGTTGGGAATTATATTTCGACGGAGCATCTTCAAGCACACAAAGACGAAGAATCGCAAGTGATAGTGCCCGTAAGGCAGAATCGGGCTAATCTTTATAACACCGGAGCGGGGGATGTTAAGATACTCCTACCACTCGACGTAACCGTGTACAAACAACGAAGCGAATACGAAGCCCTCATAACGGGATCGGAATTAACCATTCAAATGGGGATAACGTACATCAACATCTACGGGGATTCACAGCTAATCATTCAACGGATCGCCGGACAATACAGGATTTTTAAGCCAAGACTCGAACAATACTTCCAAGATGCTATACAAATTGTTGAACGGATTCCAAATGTGACAATCTACAAAATTCCTAGAAAAGAGAATGCTTTAGCAGATGCTTTAGCCCGTCTCGCAAAAGAATTTGCCTCGTTTGCAAGATGAATCGATGGAAGTGTCAGCTCACTGGACGTCAGTCCTATCACAACTTGACATAGACATGATACACAAATCGAAAAAGAAAAAGAATCAACTGCAGCAAAGAATGTAAAAACACGTAAGATCGGCGACAACCATTGATAGACTACCCGCAAACAGAAAGCTACCAGACGATAGGTCGCTAGCCCATCGTATCAAGAAAAGAACTCGTCCTACGCATTAATAAACAACACATTATACGTAAGGTCTTTTGATCAAATGTGGCTAAGGTGCCTAAGCGGGTCCGAGGCCCGTGAAATTGTTAAAGAGGTGCATTCAGGACTCGTGGCGCTCACCGACGGTCCAAAGATGAAAATGAAAATTAAAAGACTAGGGTACTACCGGCCCTCGATGATGACCGACCGCATGAAAATCGCCAAGAGCCGTCATCAATGCCAAGTGCACGGAGTGGTTCTACATCAACCTCCAAATGTGCTACACCCGACAATTGCGTCGCGGCCATTCGAATGTCGGGGCACGTATATAGTGGGTCCGATAGAACCACCATCTTCAAAAGGACATCGTTTCATTCTTGCAGCTACAGATTACTTTTCCAAGTGGCGTGCTGCTCCACTTAGAGAAGTGAAAGCACACCACGTGCTACGCTTTTCAAGAACCAAGTTGTCTACCGTTTCGGAGTGCCGCGCAGATCATCTCGTATAATGGGTCGCATTCGAAGCACACAAATCAACAATTTTGTCGAAGACACGGAATCGACCGGCGATACTCGACAATTTACTACCCAAGAGCAAACGGCCTCGCCGAGGCTTTTAATAAAACTCTCGTTCAAATCTTAAAGAAAACCTTGGACGATAATAAGAGAAATTGGCACGAGAAATTGTTAGAAGCCTTATGGGCCTACCGGACAACCTTCGAACCCCTACTCAAGCTACACCTTACGCTCCGGTGTATGGGTCCGAGGCAAGTTGTTACCTTTAGAGGTTCAGACTTCCTTCACTCGAATTGCAATTGCAAACAAGATCACGACGAAGAAAACGCCGGATTACGACTCGAAGAATTAGAAAGCTTAGAAGGGAAAAGACTTGCAGACGACAACGTAATTTAGAACTATACCAAGCTAAGATGGTTCAAGCCCATGACAAACCGGTCCGCCCAAGAACCTTCAAAGTTGGTGACTTAGTTCTCGTTCTCAAGAGACCTATTCTCGCACACCGCAAGATAGGAGGAAAATTTGAACCCACTCGGGAAGGACCGTTTCGTGGTCGAAGCAAGATACTCGTGGGGTTCCTACCAGCCTAGTGAATTGCCGTGGAGAACGACATATGCTTCCAATCAACTGACGATACTTGAAAAAATATTACGCTACCCGATGTTTCGAAGGAATGAATTCTTCATCCCTAAGAAACACGGGTGAAGTAATTACTTATGATCGGGTCCGAACCCAAAAATAATAAAATGTGCTAAGATAAATAAAATCATGATAATTAAGTTTTCCTTGTTTCCTTTTTCAAATCAAAATCTCTTCCCTCATCTTATCCTACTTCATTCCCGTTAAATTTCAAAATATAAGAGATAATAAAAAATGTATCTTTAATAAACATTTTCTTAATGTTCTTGTTCTTAGTACAGCCCCCGATCCTTTTCCTTGTCTTTTCGCAGGAAATGTCGAACGGGCGGTTGGTTTTGAACTTTAAGAATGGCGTAAGCCTCGCACTCGATGAAAAGAGGGTGAAAGATGGAGCGATAATCGAGATCGACTCGCATTTCGCACCAGCAGGCCTACAAGACGAGGAAAGTGACCGGGTCCCGCTAACCGAGAAGAACTACCCGGCAGATACAAGGATGAAAGTGGGTGGCCCAAGCCACCAATCCAACAACAAGAAAAGAAAAGCAAACACCGAAGAAGACAAGAAAATGAAGTCCGTAGTCACTACAAGTGAGGGCAGTGCTTGTCAGCCGCCGCGCCCGCAGAGATTCAAGAAGTTCGGAGGGCTACTCTCACAGCCCACGCAACGAAGAAATAAGAATCGCCGCATCCGTAAAATGTTAACAAAACTAGCCGCGGACCAGCACGACGAGACAATCGCTAATGCCGCACACACATTTCAAGGACACCGGTTCACCAGAACCCGAAGAAAGGAGGCCACCTCCTACAATAACGGAAAGAACTGTGGAAATCTCCGAAGATCGAAGAAAGAAGGCTACCACGCCACCGGATAGAACCACCAGCGAAGTGCATGACCTTGTTGCGAAGCAACCCCGGGGATGTCCCGACGTACATCATCCCCGAGGAGCCGAAGTATGCGTGGGAACGTGAAGGGATTGAACCATATATCCCACAATATGTCACAAGGCCTCGCCATCCGCAGATCATTCCGGAATACGAGCCGGAGAGGATGCGAATGTTGAAAAGAAAACTTTCGAATACTTCGAGAGAATTAAAGGAAGAAGAATCAACATACTAGAAGGCCTCGAGCTACACACCGACGTATTCTCGCAGTATGAACAACAAGAAATCGTGGACCGTATCCGAGATCCGAAAAGAATGGGCCGAGCAGCCGCCCGAGGGAAAACACATACTCGAACCCCGAAGATGGATGCCGTGGAAAGGAAGAATCACAATACAATGCGGATGCTCGCTACAACTTTGCCGAAGACGAAAAGGAAACCCACCGGGAATACTTCGTCATGGGCAAGTAGATCCGATGCCATTAGTTATCAAGAGAATGGTAAAAAGATTGATAACATGGAGGGTACCGCCAGCAGATTGCATACCCAATAGCCGCATTATCAACATCTACAAACAAGGTGACCGCATACCCCCACATATTGATCACCACGACTTCGTCGACCTTTCGCACCGGTCTCTTTCTTGAATGAGTGCAACATCATGTTCGGATCCGACCTCCGGATAGCGGGCCCGGGTGAGTTCCGAGGGCCGCAAAGATACCTTTACCGGTGGGTTCCGTCATGATACCGCAAGGTAACGGAGCAGTATATCGCAAAGCATTGCATACCAGGGGTGCCGTGGAGCGAATCTCGCTACTTTCGTGAGGATGGACGACAAGAAAATACCTTACCATTTCCAACCGTATCCAGCAGCTAGAGAACCTCCGCCTTACGAGCCGTGAGTTACATGGGAAATATCACACCTCCAATGTACATCCAACTCGGCATCCTTGCCAAGGATGGCTTGGAAGGTGATGTTATCGACCATGTACCTCACTATTCGTATATGGATTTTTGACGATGATTCTTTTGATGGATCAACAAAGATCATACACGATCCGTTTCGAGTCTACATGGATTGTATGAAATATATTCCGCATCGAGTTGTACGACGTATTTTCAACATGATTGGAATGAAAGTGACCATGTCACGTTTTTGGCCTTCACCTCTTTTGTGCAAATTGATTGGGAAACGCCATTAAAGTTAAATGAACTTCGAACAAAGAACAGAAAAGAAAAAAAGAGAATAAAAGAAAACTTTCTAAAAAAAAATCTGAAAAATGACAAACACCAAGTTCACATGAACATTAAATAAACAACAAAATAAAATTTGAACCATTAAAAGATAAACGAAATCAACACAAATCTCAAATTCAATCTTTCCAAATTCCGAATCAAATTTCAATCTTTTCAAACTTCAAAATCAAATTCCATCCTTCCAAACTTCAAAATCAAATTCTCAATCAAATTCCAAATCCACTCTCGATCAAATTTCAAATTTGATCTTCCCAAATCTCAAATCAAATTCTCAATCAAAATCCAAATCCAATCTCGATCAAGTTTCAAACTTGATCTTTCAAATTTCAAATCAAATCTTAAATCAAGTTTCAATCGAGTTCAAACTCATCCTTCCAAATTTCCAAATTTCCAAATTCAATCTTTCCAGGCTTCAAGTCTCAATCAAATTCAAATTCAATCTCTATCAAATCTCAAATCCGATCTTCTAGATCTCACATCAAATTCAAACCTTTTGGGTCGAGGATTTTACATCCAAGACTGCACTGCTTTAGGATTCTCTTCCTATTGCACTGAAATACACCAAAATTCAAAACTTTTGGGTCGAGGATTTTACATCCAAGACTGCACTCGCTTTGGGATTCTCTTCCTATCGCACCGAAATACACCAAAATTTAAAACTTTTGGGTCGAGGATTTTACATCCAAGACCGCACTCGCTTTAGGATTCTCTTCCTATCGCACCGAAATACACCAAAATTCAAAACTTTTGGGTCGAGGATTTTACATCCAAGACCGCATCGCTTTAGGATTCTCTTCCTATCGCACCGAAATACACCAAAATTCAAAACTTTTGGGTCGAGGATTTTACATCCAAGACCGCACCGCTTTAGGATTCTCTTCCTATCGCACCGAAATACATCAAATCAAAATTCAACCTTTGGGTCGAGGATTTTACATCCAAGACCGCATTGCTTTAGGATCATTTCCCTATCGCAATGAAGTACATCACATCAAAATCAAACTCTCGAGGTCGAGGATTTTACATCCAAGACGGCACCGCTTTAGGATTCTCTTCCTATCGCACCGAAATACACCAAAATTCAAGACTTTTGGGTCGAGGATTTTACATCCAAGACCGCACCGCTTTAGGATTCTTTCCCTATTGCACCGAAATACATCAAATCAAAAATTCAACCTTTCGGGTCGAGGATTTTACATCCGAGACCGCATTGCTTTAGGATCTTTTCCCTATCGCAATGAAATACATCACATCAAAATCAAACTCTCGAGGTTAAGGATTTTACATCCAACACCGCTTTGCTCTGAGATCTCTTCTCATTGCAACGATTCAATCTAATCAATTCAATTTTCTTTCGAGGTTGGAGATGTTACATCTAAAACCTCAAAATCCTAATTTTCATTTCAAATCAAATCCTTCAAATTAATTTTCGACAAAACTTCAATCTAAATCGAAACTCCAAACTAAAATTTAAACTCACACATCAAAACATAAATTGAAACAAAATAAAATCTAAATCAAAATTCCCTCGCATCATGTGATTTGGGATTTACCTCCTTTTCCTTTCCCCAGCCGAGAGTTCAAGAATCTCCGGTTCCGTAGATATACTTGACACTCCCCAGCAGAACTCTTCTACTTCGTCCTAAGTTCGTCACTGGACATCCGTGTTGGTTTTGTTGATCGCTTCGGCCAACACCAATACGCGCGGTGTGCTCCGTCACTCACCACACCTATTGGGGTCCATTTGTCGACCTCATTTTTGATGAGGTCTTCCTTTCTTCTTTTAGTGCTTAGGATCTAGCCTCAGGCTTTTCCTTCGACTATCTTAGAGGACTAGAATCGGGACCCGCCTTTTAGAAATTCAAACCACTTCTAAACTCCCCGCAAACTCCACAAACTCGACTATAGACCCCTAATCACCTAGAGAGTTGAAATCAAATATGGAAGTTTAAAGGATGAGTTCCTATAGGATTCTTTCGGCCTTAGGATCGCCCCGGGCGGCCCGGTCTCGGTGAAGGGGCCGACATACATTACACTTACACACTACATTTCCACACACTTCCTAAAACCACACCCATACCCAACTTGACCTCCCGACTCATGTAGGTGATTCACATGGATGGTCCTTAACCCCTAAGCCCTCGGCTAAGAGGGTTAGGAACAACATAGCTGAATGCCTCAAATGAGTCCTTTCATGGCTCATATGGGCTTGAAATGGCTTCATGGCTCAACCAAAATGATTTCTTTCCACCTAAATTCACCCAATCTTCAATTTCCCAAATTTTCAATTTCCCAAATTTTCAATTTTGACCCCCGGACCCTACACCTACTAAACCTACCCAAAACCCTCGAATTACCCAAATTTTGGCAAAATTTCCAAATTACCTAAAATTTTCCAAAATCAATCCCAAACACCTCCACATCACTCAAATTGATCATCCATACCCAAAAATACCAAAAATTCCAAGAAAACCTCCCAATACCCTCCAAATACCCAAAATACCCTTCTTGGCCTAAAAATCCAAAAATTCAGAAAATTCCCAAAAAATTCCAGAAAATCCCAAATATTCCCAATTTCATTTTGTCCAACTACACCATGGGCCAATTTTGTCAATTTACCCTACTTTTGTCAAAACCCCCAAATCGACCCATTTTAACCCAAAGTGGACCCAATGTCAAACCAAACCTACCCAATTGACCCCAATTTTGATCCAATTCAATTCTAAACTTCAAATTCAACATTCCCAATACCAATTTAGACCAAATCCAAGTCCAATTTGATTGACATTTGGATCCAATTTCACTTTGGGCCTTAAAGCCCAAATTTGGACCCATGACCCAAACTTAGCCCAAACTAACCCAATTCAACTCCAATTAACCCCAAATCTTTTCTAAACCTTCCTTAACATCCTCATAAACAAAACACTAACATGATTTGCCCAAGATTTTGACCCAAACCCCACTCAAATTCAACCCAAAATCAAAAAGCCCAATTTCGACCTAAACCCAAATCTAACCCAAATAGGCCCAAACCTCAAAATTAAAACCCAACCAAAGCCAAAACCTCTTTGAAACACTCCCATAAACATTTCTTAATATTTATTTTACATCAATTTCAACCCTAGCCCAACATTGGCCCAAGTTAGCCCAATTCGACCTACATTGGCCCATTTACCAAATAAACCCAAATTCAACCCAATTCAAACCCAAACCACCTTAAATCTATTTCAAATTATTCATGAAACATCCCTAAACCAAAACCAACAATTATTCGGCCCAACCTTTTACAAAAATTTTCATCCATGAACACATCCTTAAACTTAAAAGCCCACTTCCCTTAAACCTTTCTAAAAGCCCATTTCCTTCAAAATTCAAAAGCCCAAATCTACCCTAAAGCCCACATGACATCTCCATTTGTCATCCATTTAATTAAATCCATTACCTAAGTCCTAAAATCATCATTGAATTATCCCAAATGAAGCTTCATCCAAATTCCCATCAAATTACCAAAAAATTTCTTAAAACCCTTTTCATGAAACAAATCAACCTTTTCCCAAGCCAAATGAAGCCATGAACAAGCCATTCTCAAGCCACATGAAGCCATGAGGGCTTTGACTTGTCATTAGTCCATTTATGGCAAGAAGAGGGGGTTCTTTCTTAAACCTCCTTTAACTCTTTTTACCTTAATCATGTCACACACTAAACCATGTTTAGCCACCTCATCATGGATGGAGACTTCACCACTCCTTCTAAGCCGACCTAAATGATTCCCTCAGCTCAAAATCAGAGCTTGGAAGGGTGCACCAAGCCCAAAATGGTGGGTTGACCCAAACCAAGCCAAAGTGAGCCTTCTCCCATTCCATTTAAATCAAACTCCTTTACACATGTCAAACCTCAATCGCCTACACTAAACCCCAGCCCCCGACCCACCCGACCAAGATGGTGACCATTGCCTGGCCGGCCGGCCACCGAGCCGCCGGAAAACACCATGGCCGAGAGCTCACATGTGAGCCAACATTGAAATTCTCACTTGCCGAGCCGCCCCATGCCCAGTGGTCACCATGGCCGATCTTCTCCTCACCAGCAGCACTCGATCCCAAGCCCTAACTCCCTCCGAGAGGCCTTCCACCCTCTCCTATTTAAACTCCACCCCTCTCGGCCATGAGAGGTGCCGAAACAAAACCTTAAGGAAACTCGCCAAAATCACTCCGCATCACTCTCTACACATAGAGCACCCGATCCCCACCGAATTCCAGCCCCAATTCCTTCTAGCCGAGCCCAATTTCGAGCTCAAACTTTAGCCCAAAAACCAGGACACTTCTCCACAAGTGAGCCAATTCCCAAATTGATTGGCTCTACACCTTCACCGCACCAAGGGAAGGTGTCCACCACCAAAAGCCCCATCTCCGAGCCACCCGACTGCTCCAGCCTCCAAGCTTTGTGATCGGGCTTGGTCGAAATCATATCCAGACAATTCACCAGACCAGGAGACTTCATCTGGAGCTTGCTGGGACCCAATCGAAGGTGCAACAACTCTCAGATTGAAGCCACACTTCTCTGAGTCAAGGTATGAACTAACTCTCCATCCCGAGCTTCTGGAGATTCTTCATTTCGAATGCCTTAGTTTCAATGCATGTTAGCCGTATAGATGTGTTCGTCTCTTCAAGACGAATCCATAGAGCATAAGAACATGAAAATCCATAGAGAATCGAGTGAGATCTTAGGGATTTAGTGTGGACGGCTCTCGGGCGAGAACACTTGGGGACGATGAACGGATGCCGTCCATTCGATACACGCGCGCACGGACGGCCAGGATTGCGTCGGACCGGGAGACGGTACGAGAACCGCGGGGCCCGGGCCGCCGACTCAGGTGGCGGCGTCGAATGGGAGCGCGACGCGCGTGCGTTCGGAGTCGCCGAGGTTTCGCCGGCGCCGCGTGGATAAATAGAAAATTAGGGTATTTTCTTATTTATTTAATTCCCTAAACTTCAAAAATCCATATCTTTGTGTAGAAAAATCACAAAAATAAAATAAAAATACCCTCTTGCTCAGTGAACAAAGGAGAATAATGTGGAAAAGAAATCATTTAATTTCATTAAGTATTTTATTTTTTATGATTTATTTACTCTCTGCATACATTTAATTCTCCATGCATGTATACAATTCACCATGGCATGAGACCATAGGGCTTTGAAGCCTCTGAACTCGGGAACATTCCCCGAATTTTCCAAGGTCGAGGCCATCTCTGTGAAAAGTTATTTATTTTTCAAATGCATGTTGTCTGTTTTGAGTATTTTAATTCCAAAAATTAGCATGTTGTGAAATAAATTCTAGAAATATTTGGTGATGTTCCTTATGACCGGAGAACTCTAGGAAAAATAGGACTTGAGTTAATTCACTCGCATTAACCCTAATCGGCTTAAACACCCAAAATAGGTCTTTAATTAATTAGAGTTAACCAGGTATCAAATTGACTTGAAATAAATTCTCCACTGACCTTTAGGATCAGAGGAATCCACCATAAAAATTTGAAGTCAATTGGACTTGGTTAGCCCCACTAAGTGGGTTGATTAAGTCACTTAGCCATTTTAAACTTTAAAAATTCATAACTTTTAAAATACTTTTTAAAAATTCACCAAATTGGTTTTGGAGCCTCTCTGATATCAGGGAAACCTAAGAAAATTAAAATGTCAATTTTCTAAAAAAGTTGATTTTTAATAATATTTTAATATTTTTAATAATTAAAAAATAATAAAAATCACAAAAATAATAAAATTCACCAAAATATCACATTTTGAATTTTAATCACTTAGGAACAAATCCCACATTTTTTCCTAGGTCTATTTAGTGAGATATTAAATTTTAAAGCCCTAGGGTAATTTTAAAATTAAAAAAAATGTATTTTCTAGCATTTTCACTAAAATAATTATTATAAATCATAGAAAAATCAGAAAATTGCAAAATTTGATTCTCTGGTTTCCTTGATATCAGAGAAATTTTTGAAAAATATAAAATTCATTTTTCAACATTTATTTTATTTTTAAATTAATTAACAATCCAAAACTCAAAATAATTATAATAAAAATAATATAATTCAAAAAATCACCAAAATTGGTCCAAGTGCTTCTCTGGTCATTAGGAATGTCCCCTAATTTTCTTAAGGACAGAAACTTTCCCTTGGTCATGTTATCAAATTTTCCTTGAAAATCTCTATTTTCCACCAAAAATAATTATATAAATAAATTAAATACAGAAAAATCACATTTTCTCCTCTCATGTCTTTATTGACATATGAGTGAAGTCACATAAAAATTTCAAGTTCATTTGAGTTCAATTTAGTGAGTTATGAAATTATTAAGCTTAAAGGGTAAAATGGTAATTAAAATCTTTAATCCTTAATTAAAACTTTAGGTTTAATAAAAAAGTCAACAAGTAAAATATTTGATCTTAATCCGATTTGGATGATTGAAATTTAAATAATTAAAGGGTAGAAACCCATTAAATAATTTTAAAATGATTAAACTTTAATTAAATAATAGATTAAATTTGGAAGAATAATAAAATTGGAATTATTAAAATAAGGGATCTTTATTAGGAAGAGATTTATTCTTTAATTTAAAAATCCCTAAATTAATTATATCAACTAATACTCAATTTTTAATTAAAATGATAACTCAAATTTAAAATGTTAAAAGACTTAATTAAATTATTAAACTCTTTTGAAATTTCAATTAAAATTAAAAATAAAGTAAATTAAAGATAAATTAAATTAAGATTAAATTAAATTTAATAATTAAATTAAATTAAATTAAACAATTAAATTAAATTAAATTAAATTAAATAATTAAATTAAATTAAATTAAATAATTAAATTAAATTAAATTAAAAAATTAAATTAAATTAAATAATTAAATTAAATTAAATAATTAAATTAAATTAAATTAAATTAAATTAAATTAAATAATTAAATTAAATTAAATCAAATCAAATTAATTAAACATCAAATCAAATTAAATTAAATTAAACTAAATATAAAGCAACTTCAACATTATTCCAAATTTAAACCCTTTAACTTAAATCAAATCATTTGAATACTAATTTACCCTCGAAAGCTTTGATTATTATAACTCCTAAATGGAACATCAAATGAAGTGTTATCTCACTCATAGGATATTCAAATGTCCTAGTTCACCGAGCAAGTTAACAAGACTCGAAAACCTCGGACGATCGATTCATTTATATAATTAAATTCATTTGTACTTAAAACAATCCTCGAAATATCGAAAAGATGTTTAAGATTCTTCTTAAGCACTTCCTCAATATGATAGGATATTTATAAGAACAATTGGACTTAATTGTCCTTTGATGATGAAAATCGTCCTCAAACAACAAAAAAACCCAAAGAACCTAGACGTCATAGGAGATGACTAGCTATAGGATTAGGAATTTGGTAGAAAACCATAACCTTTCCCTTAGCTTTACCTAGGAACTTGCTTAAATATTCTAATTGTGTTTTAAGTGCAGCTTGGGATGACGGGAAGACCCTCCGTGTACGCTTTTATTTTATTGCAATTTACTTTCTTGCAATTTACTTTCTTGCAATTTACTTTATTGCAAATGCACTTTACTTTTCTTGCATGATAAAACAACTCGTTGCATGAAAACCCACACCTTTAGGATAGACCCTAAAACCGAAACCAAAATTAAGTTAAAAGTCATTGCAAGATAAAATTCACCGCCACAACATTTCAAAATATAAAACAACTCAAAATTTAATCACAAACGAACACAAAACTACAATTACAACTAAATTAAAACGTCTCGTTGGATGATCGGGAATACCTCGGATGATGTAACCTACGTGTTGCTAACGGGATTTCCCACGGTCTAAATGAAAGTGTGGAACTCATTCAGCTGAGTTTAGCAAATTCATCCGGACTAAGTGAATCCGATAAAAATAATGATGCCGAAGGATGGAACCGTGGGATCTTAACCGGTGTTGTTATAATCAACTTTAAGATTTGTTTTAAATAAAACATAAAAAACACCCGGAAATTAAGATTTTCTCTAAACCAAAACACTTTTCTCAACTCTTGATTTATGATTTCTAAAACTAAACCTCTCGCAACAACAAGGAGCTCGGAGCATGGTGGGCAAGCACGACCATCGTCATCGACGAAAACCCGAGTCTACTTCAAGAAAACTTTCCTAGAATTAAAACAACCAAGCCATAGGACTTCGAGGTAGCTCGCTTAGTGCAACATAAATCCTCAACTCCTCGTTAGGCATTTGCATTGCAAATTAAGCCCTAACCGGTCTTAGGATTCCGAGGTAGTCGTCCGATACGACAATAAACCCTCACATCTTCTAGTGCTATTTGTTTGATTTTATCATACAAATATAAGCCCTAATTAATTAAAATTGGCAAGATCGAAACATTTAAATAAGTATTAGGACTTTCCTAAACTCAAGCCAAACGATAGGATAGTCGGGAAATTATCGAAGTTCACTTCGAATCGTTGATTTCTCCTACCTTTCTTCCTTTGGATTCACAAAACAAAATGTTCCAAAAATTTGATCCATTCCCTATAGAAACTTCAAAATTCAATCTTTGAAAACCTTAAACTTTGAAATTCTTGAGAGCAGAATCATTGATTATTATCGAGAGTTTTCTTAGGTGATTCCCGTCACTTAAGATGTAATTAACTATAGTGGGCTTGCCCTTATAGGAATTTTAAAGAACCTGTGTAATATAAACCCCGTTTAATGTTTTCATATTAAGCGTGGAAACTTGTCGGCTTATAAAATTGGTTCGCGGACCAAACGGATGTCACTAATCTTCTAGTTTATTTAATCAAGCCCCACCATCAAGCAATGGTGTCTATCCTTAGGGATAGATACACGGTTTGTGGTGCGGTGCCCGTTTATATAAACTATTTGGGATGTGAGGTCGGTTTAATCTCATATCTTAAAACCTTCAAATTTAAAATTATTTTCAAAATCAAATACTACTTTTCAAATTATTTATTTTAATTAAATTAAAAATTCGCCGACAGATTTCTGTTAGGCGACCCCTCTTCAAAATAAAACACGACCTAAAAATATGCCGACAAGGTCCAAAGATTTTGTCATTTAGGGTTTACTTTTATCATGTTCACAAATTTTAAAGTTTAGGTCAATCCAATGGTCAATGTTGTGAATTTTAGATTTTTTATTGATCTTCTTGATTATTGTTGAGTTGATTAGGTCAATAATTGACCAATGATGTCAATGTGGTAATCTTTTAGATATTGGGTTGGCCAATTTAACCAATTTGGTCTATTTAGGTTAAGGTTTGTCCTATGATGTCAATTGTGATGGTTTTCAGGTCATGGGTTGACTGGTTAGGTCAAGATATGACCAATGTGGTAGTTATTAGGTTAAAAATTGACTATTTTGACAGAAGTTGATTTTTTAGGTCAAATGTGACCTATTGGGTCAATGGGTTGGTTATTGGGTCAAGGATTGACCATTTTGACCAAAGTTGACTTTTGAGGTCAAAGGTGATCAGCTAGGTCAATGGGTTTTTCATTGGGTCAAGGATTGACCATTTTGACCAAAATTGACTTTTTGGTTAAAGGTTGACCTATTGTGTCAATGGGTTAGTCATTGGGTCAAGTATTGAATATTTTGACCAAAGTTGACTTTTTAGGTCAAAGCTGACCAGTAGGTCAATAATTGATCAGATCAGGGTTTGTCATTATTGATTTGATCATTTTAAGATGTCATTAAAATTTGGGTTGAAAAGGATTTGTAGGGTTTTACCCTAAACATTAGGGTTTAATGTTCATCAATGAGATCTAGGAAGTCATTATTCGTATATCTCCTATCTTAAGCTGTCTTCGAAATGATTCTCACAAAAGTGAGGTCAACACTCTATGAGACATTTTATATATTGAAAGTGGGGATATACAAGAGAGAAGGGGAGAGAGAAAGCGGCAAATACCCAAACGCCTAAAGACTCTTATGGACTCCCTATTTATAAGAGATAGAGAGTCAAAAGTGTATGATTACATGCTTGCTCTTGCTTTAACATGGGGTGTTACATTACATTGTTATCCTTTGGCAAGCATATGTCATTTCATTTTTATAACTAATTTTGGCACCATTTCATATGACGCCTATCAACCTTCACTATGAGAAGTCGACCGGCTCATGATCTGGGCACCGGTCGGCCTTAGTTCTAGGAAGCCGGGCAATTATGAGTATGGTAGTCGATCGGCCTTAGGGCAACCAGTCGGCTTGCCTGAGTATTGTTTATGTGAGAATTTCAAGAGATCTTTGGTCGAACTGCTGAGAGAGCTTCACATTGGTTCTTGTAAGCTTGTTTGGGGGTTAAACATTGAACC
>JAKZJZ010001362.1:0-28606 GCA_022702705.1 Papilionanthe hookeriana x Papilionanthe teres
AGTGTATTTAATTAATTAAAAATTAAATACTGAGAATAAAATTATGATTTTGGTTTCATAATTTTCTTCTCTTTAAGAGCTTTCCAGAGATATTTTTATTTTATTTTTATGACATCTGGATCAAAAGATATAAATTTTTGAAGTTTTTAAGGTTTCCCTGAATTAATCCAGCCCAGAAAAATCCAGGCGCTGTCACGTGTCCTCGTACAATCGATGGGCAGGAAGATCCGCTGTGTGGATCCGAACACCGAACACGGTGCGGTTTGTTCTGGGCCGTCTGTTCCGAAACACGGGATCAGACGACTGGATTAATCCAGATAATTCAGAAAATTCCTGGACCGTCCAACTTCTAGGGTCAATATCTCACTCATTTCTCAATGAAATTGAGTGATTTTTGAACTTATGGAATCATCTAAACGTGTAGAATGTATCTATATGGTGATGATTCATTTCTAGGCTAGTATAACCCATGATATTTTGAAAATACGAATTATTTTTTGAAAAATAATTCCATACCTTTGCCACAAGCAAATCAAGCTAGATCGGACCTTGTAGTTGTCTTCTAGGACCCCAATGGAAGATTATTGCTGCAACAATTTGATCCAGAAGTCGGGCTTAAAGGAGAATTTTGAAGAAGTGGTTGGTTTGGGCTGTTTTTTAGTTTTGCTCAAATTGGCTCGATTGGGTTCAATCCATGGCTTGGATTTAATCCTAATAGATTGCTAAGACTCTTGGGAAGAGTTTTTATGTTGGGAGCAAGGAGATTTGAGCAGCCTATAGGTATTTCTAATTTTTTTCTTCTCTTTAATATTTTGGCCAAGGGGGGGTATTCATAGCCATGAATGGCTATGGATTAACCTTGGTTGGCTTGGATTTGACCATGGTATAGTTAGGGCTGTAGAGTACAACCTCCCCCATGTAAACAAAGCTTCACCTCTTCTTCCTCCATGAGAATTTTTCCACTTAAGTAAGTGCACATTTCATGGCATTTGGCTTAAATCTTGTCATGATGGATTTTAGCCTCTTTGTTTCCATTCCATTGGCTAAGTGGGAGGTTCATGGTGACTCAAATGGTTGAGACCCTCTCCTTACAACACCTCATTTACCATTTCATGAGGTGGTGACACATTAGCCCCTCTCTTAATATTTTTCATGAAATATCTGTTGACCTCATTTTTGATGAGGTCTTCTCTTCTTCTCTTTAGTACTTAGGATCTAGCCTTAGGCTTTTCCTTTGACTATCTTAGAGGACTAGAATTGGGACCCACCTTTTAGAAATTCAAACCACTTCTTAACTCCCTGCAAACTCCACAAACTTGACTGTAGACCCCTAATCACCTAGAGGGTTGAAATCGAAATGTGGAAGTTTAAAGGATGAGTTCTTATAGGACTCTTTGGCCTTGGAGGCCCCTACAGGTGGCCCAGTGCAGTGAAGGGCCGACTTACACACACACTACACTTATACACTACACCTACACACTACACTTCCACATACCTCCTAAAACCACACCTATACCTAACTCGACCTCCGACTCATGTGGGTGATTCACATGGATGATCCTTAACCCCTAAGCCCTTGGCTAAGAGGGTTAGGAACAACATAGTGAATGCCTCAAATGGGTCCCTTCATGGCTCACATGGGCTTGACATGGCTTCATGGCTCAACCAAAATGACTTCTTTCCACTTACATCCACCCGATCTTCAATTTTCCAAATTTTCGATTTTTGACCCAGGGACCCTACACAGCTTAGCTTACCCAAAACCCTGAAATTACCCGAATTTCTCAAAAATTTCCAAATTACCTAAAATTCTCCAAAATCAATCCCAAACATTTCCACATCACTTAAACTGACCCTCCATACCCAAAAATACCAAAAATTCCAAGAAAACCTCCCAATACCCTTCAAATACCCAAAATACCCCTCTTGGCCTAAAAATCCAAAAATTCAGAAAATTCCCAGAAAATTCCAAAAAATCCCAAATATTCCTAATTTCATTTTTTCCAATTACACCATGGGCCAATTTTGTCAATTTACCCTACTTTTGTCAAAACCCCCAATTTGACCCATTTTAACCCTAAATGCACCCGATGTCGAACCAAACCTACCCGATTGACCCCAATTTTGGTCCAATTCAATTCTAAACTTCAAATCAATATCCCAAATACCAATCTAGACCAAATCCAAGCCCAATTTGATTGACATTTGGATCCAATCTCACTTTTGGCCTTAAAGCCCGATTTGGACCCATGACCTAAACCTAACCCAGACTCACCCGATTCGACTCCGATTAACCCCAAACCTTTTCTAAATCTTCCTTAACATTCCCACAAACAAAAAACTAACATGATTTGCCCAAATTTAGACCCAAACCCCACTCAAATTCAACCCAAGGCTAAAGGACCCATTTTCGACCTAAACCCGAGCCTAACCCGAATGAGCCCAAACCCCAAAATCAAAGCCCGACCAAAGCCAAAACCTCTTTGAAACACCCCCATAAACATTTCTCAACATTGATTTTATATCAATTTCAACCCTAGCCCAACATTAGCCCAACTTGGCCCACTTGGACCTACATAGGCCCACTTACCAAATAAACCCGAATTCAAACCGATTCAACTCCAAATCACATCAAATTGATTCCAAGCCCTTCATAGAACATCCCTAAACCAATTATGACATTTATTTGACAAAGTTCTTCACAAAATTTTTATCCAAATGCCCATCCTAAAATCAAAAGCCCATTTCCCTTAAACTTTCCTAAAAGCCCACTTCACCACATCCAAAGGCCCAAAATCTACCCTAAAGCCCACATGACATCTCCATTTGTCATCCACTTAATTAAATCCATTACCTAAGTCCTAAATTCACCATCAAATTATTCCAAATCAAGTTTCATACAAATTTCCATCAAATTACCAAAAATTCTTAAAACCCATTTTCATGAAATTGACCAAACCTTTTCCCGAAGCCAAAGGTGAGCCATACGAAGCCATGGACAAGCCACATGAAGCCATGGAAGGCTTGACATGTGATCAAGCCATTAATGGCAAAAGGAGGGGCCCCTTTCCTAATCCTCCTTAACCCCTTTTTTACCTTAAGCATGTCACACACTAAACCATGCTTAGCCACCTCATCATGGATGGAGACCACACCACTCTCCCTTGGCGATCCAACTGATCCTCTCAGCCCAAAATCGAGGCCATGGGGAGGTGCACCCAACCCAAATCAATGGGTTGACCAAATTAAGGCCAAAATGACCCCCTCTCCATTCCATTTTAATTCGAACACTTTACACATGTCCAAGCCCGATTGACTTCACCATTGCCAAGCCACGACCTCCCTGGTCAAGATGGTGACCCATGCTGCCGGCCAGCCGCCTGGATCGCCGGAAAACACCACACCCGAGAGCATCATGTGAGCCCAAGCTTGGAATTCTCACCTGCTGAGTTGCCCCATGCCCAATGGCCACCATGGTCGTTCTTCTCCTCACCGAGAGCAGCTGATCCCATGCCTCGACTCCCCCGGGAGGCCCTCCGCCCTCTCCTGATTCAAACTCCACCCCTCTCGGCCATGAGAAGAGCCGAGCACAAACCTTGCCGAAACTGCGCCAAAATTGTTCCGGACCCTTCTCCACCCTTAGAGCGAGTTGATCCCAGGTGTCGATTTGCCCTAATCCCCAGCGATAAAATCCGATTTCCCAGCCGAAATTCCACCCGAAACCGGGACACTTCTCCGCAGTGAGCCGATTCCCGAATTGATTGGTTCTACACCTTCACTGGACCGAGGGAAGGTGTCCACCAGCAAAGCCCCATCTCCGGGCCACCCCGGTTGCTCCGGCCTCCAAGCTTTGTGATCGGGCTTGGTCGAAATCACATCCGGACAATTCACCGGACCGGGAGACTTCATGCGGAGCTTGTCGGGATCCGATCGAAGGTGCAACAACTCTCGGATTGAAGCCACACTTCTCTGAGCAAAGGTATGAGCTAATTCTTTATCCCGAGCTTCTGGAGATTCTCCATTTCAAATGCCTTAATTTCAATGCATGTTAACCGTATAGATGTGTTCGTCTCTTCGAGACGAATCCATAGAGCATAAGAACATGAAAATCCATTGAGTATCGAGTGAGATCTTAGGGATTTAGTGTGGACGGCTCTCGGGTGAGGACGCTCGGGGACGATGAACGGATGCCGTCCATTCAATACACGCGCGGACGAACGGCTCAGATGGCGTCGGACCACGAGACGGTACGAGAACCGCGGGGCCGGGCTGCCGACTCGGGTGGCGGCGTCGAATGGGAGCGCGACGCGTGTGCGTTCGGAGCTGCTCGAGGTTGACGCGGCGCCGCGTGGATAAATAGAAAATTAGGGTATTTTTCTATTTATTTAATTCCCTAAACTTCAACAATTTATATCTACGTGTAGAAAAATCAGAAAAATAAAATAAAAATACCCTCTTGCTTAGTGAACGAGAGGAGAATAATGTGGAAAAGAAATCATTTAATTTCATCAAGTATTTTATTTTTTATAATTTATTTACTCTCTGCATTATTTTAATTCTCCATGCATGTATACAATTCACCATGGCATGAGACCATAGGGCTTTTGAAGCCTCCGAATTTGGGAACATTCCACGAATTTTCAAAGTCGGAGGCCATCCCTATGAAAAGTTATTGATTTTTCAAATTCAGAGCTACTTGTTTTGAGTATTTTAATTCCAATAAATAGCATGTTGTGAAATAAATTCTAGGAAAATTTGGTGATGTTCCTTATGACCAGAGAACCCTAGGAAAAATAGGGTTTGACTTAGTTCATTTAAAACAACCCTAATTGGCTTAAACACCCAAAATAGGTATTTATTTAATTAGAGTTAACCAGGCATCAAATTGACTTGAAATTAATTCTCCACTGACCTTTAGGATCAGAGGAATCCACCATAAAAGTTTGAGGTCAATTGGACTTGGTTAGCCCCACTAATTGGGTTGATTAAGCCACTTAACCATTTTAAACTTTAAAAATTCATAACTTTTAAAATACCCTTCAAAAATTCACTAAATTGGTTTTTGGGCCTCTCTAATATCAGGGGAATCTATGAAAATTAAAATTTCAATTTTCTAAAAAAGTTGATTTTTAATAATATTTTAATATTTTTAATAATTAAAAAATAATAAAAATCACAAAAATAATAAAATTCACCAAAATGTCACATTTTGAATTTTAATCACATAGGAACAAATCCCACATTTTTCTTAGGTCTATTTATTGAGATATTAAATTTTAAAGCTTTAAGGTAATTTTAAAATTAAAAAAATATATTTTCTAGCTTTTTCACTAAAATAATTATAATAAATTATATAGAAATCAGAAAATTGCAAAATTTGCTTCTCTGATTTCCTTGATATCAGAGAGATTTTTGAAAATTATAAAATCCATTTTTCAACATTTATTTTATTTTTAAATTAATTAACACTCCAAAACTTAAAATAATTATAATAAAAATAATATAATTCAAAAAATCACCAAATTTGGTCCAAGTGGTTCTCTGGTCATTAGGAATGTCCCCTAATTTTCTTAAGGATAGAAACTTTCCCTTGGTCATGTTATTAAATTTTCCTTGAAAATCTCTATTTTCTACCAAAAATAATTATATAAATAAATTAAATGCAGAAAAATCACATTTTCTCCTCTCATGTCTTTATTGGCATATGAGTGAAGTCACATAAAAATTTCAAGTTCATTTGGGTTCAATTTAGTGAGTTATGAAATCATTAAGCTTAAAGGGTAAAGTGGTAATTAAATTTTAACCCTTAATTAAAACTTTAGGTTTAATAAAAATTTAACAAGTAAAATATTTGATCCTAATCTGATTTGGATGATTGAAATTTAAATGATTAAAGGGTAGAAACCCATTAAGCAATTTTAAAATAATTAAACCTTAATTAAATAATTGATTAAATTTGGAAGAATAATAAAATTGGAATTATTAAAATAGGGATATTATTAGGAAGAGATTTATTCTTTACTTTAAAAATCCCTAAATTAATTATCTCATTAATATTCAATTCTTAATTAAAATGATAACTCAAATTTAAAATATTAAAAGACTTAATCATTAAACTAAAATTAAATTATTAAACTCTTTTAAAAAAAATTCAATTAAAATTAAAAAAATAAAATAAAATTAAAATTAAATTAAATTAAATATATTAAATTAAATTAAATAATTAAATTAAATTAAATCAAATTAAATTAAATTAAACAATCAAATTAAATTAAATTAAATTAAATTAAATAAATTAAATTAAATTGAATAATTAAATTAAACTAAAATAAAATTAAATTAAAATTAAATTAAAATTAAATTAAATTAAATAAATTAAATTAAATTAAATAATTAAATTAAATTAAATCAAATCAAATTAAATTAATTTAACATCAAATCAAACTCAATTGAATTAAATTAAAATTAAAACTCGATTAAATTAAATTAAATTGAATTAAATATAACATCACCTAAAACGAGAAAGAAATTAAATATAAAACAACTTGAACACTTATTCCAAATTTAAACCCTTCGACTTAAATCAAATCATTTGAATACCAATTTACCCTTGAAAGTTTTAGTTATCATAACTCCTAAACGAACATTAAATGAAATGTTACTTCACTTATAGGATATTCAAATGTCCTAGTTCACTGAGCAAGATAACAACAAAACTTGAATTCTCGGACGATTAATTCATTTGTATAATTAAACCCATTTGGACTTAAAACAATCCTAGAAATATTGAAAGGATGTTTAAGATTCTTCTTAAGAACTTCCTCAATATGATAGGACATTTATAAGAACAATTGAATTTAATTATTCTTTGATGAAGAAAATCGTCTTCAAACCAAAACACAAAGAACCTAGACGTCATAGGAAATGACTAAGCTATAGGATTAGGAACTTGGTAGAAAACCATAACCCTTACCTTAGCTTTACCTAGGAACTTGCTTAAATATTCTAATTGTGTTTTAAGTGCAGCTTGGGATGACGGGAAGACCCTCCAGGTACGTTTTTATTTTATTGCAATTTACTTTCTTGTAATTTACATTATTGCAATTTATTTAACTGCATTGCACTTACTTTTCTTGCATGATAAACAACTGTTGCATGAAAACTCACACCTTTAGGATAGACCCTAAAAGCTGAAACCAAAACTAAGTTAAAAGTCATTGCGAGATAAAATTCACCGCCACGACATTTCAAAATATAAAACAACTCAAAATTTAATCACAAACGGAACACAAAACTACAATTACAACTAAATTAAAACGTCCTGTTGGATGATCGGGAATACCTCGGATGATGTAACCTACGTGTTGCTAACGGGATTTCCCGCGGTCTAAATGAAAGTGTGGAACTCATTCGGTTGAGTTTAGCAAATTCATACGGACTAAGTGAATCCGATAAAAATAATGATGCCGGAAGGATGGAACCGTGGGATCTTAACCGGTGTCGTTATAATCAACTTTAAGATTTGTTTTAATCAAAACACAAAAAAACACTTGGAAAATTAAGACTTCTCTAAACCAAAACACTTTTCTCATCTCCTGATTTATGATTTCTAAAACTAAACCTCTGCAACAACAAGGAGCTCAGAGCATGGTGGGCAGCACGGCCATCGTCATCAGCAAAACCTGAGTCCACTTCAGCAAAACCTTCTTAGAATTAAACAACAAAGCCATAGGACTTTGAAGTAGTTTGCCTAGTGCAACATAAACCCTCAACCTTTGTTAGGCATTTGCATGATCGGGTCATGTAAATTAAGCCCTAACCGGTTTTAGGATTCCGAGGTAGTCGTTCGATACGACATAAACCCTCACATCTTCGAGGCTATTTGTATGATTCTATCATATAAATATAAGTCCTAATTAACTAAAATTGGCAAGATCAAAACATTTAAATAAATATTAGGACTTCCCTAAATCCAAGCCAAACAATAGGATAGTCGGGAAATTACCGAAGTTTACTTCGAATCTGTGATTTCTCCTACCTTTCTTCCTTTGGATTCACAAAACAAAATGTTCCAAGTTTGATCCATTCCCTATTGAAATTCCAAAATTCAATCCCTTGAAAACTTAAACTTTGAAATCCCTGAGAGCGGAATTATTGATTATTATCGAGAGTTTTCTTAGGTGATTCCCATCACTTAAGATGTAATTAACTATAGGGGCTTGCCCTTATAGGGAATTTTAAAGAACCCGAGTAATATAAACCCCGTTTAATGTTTTCATATTAAGCGGGGAATTTTGTCGGCTTATAAAATTGGTTCGCGGACCAAACGGATGTCATAAATCTTCTAGTTTATTTAATCGAGCCCCACCGTCAAGCGATGTGTACTATCCTTAAGGATGGATACACGGTTTGTGGTGCGGTGCTCGTTTATATAAACTATTTGGGATGTGAGATCGGTTTAATCTCATATCTTAAAACCTTCAAATTTAAAATTATTTTCAAAATCAAATACTACTTTTCAAATTATTTATTTTAATTAAATTAAAAATTCGCCGACGACTTACGTTAGGCGACCCCCTTTTCAAAATAAAACACACAACCTAAAAATATGCCGAACAGATTTCGGCGACTCGCGTGAGGACAATTCCTCTCTCCATTATAATCGGATAATTTCGCTTTCAAAAATCGGTAGTGCATCCATGTCCTTAGTGGATCAAACTACCCTTCTTTCCGTTGGAATACTATGTTCATTTCTATCTTGAATGAGTATAGCCAACATTCTCTCGGATTTAGGAGCCACTGTTTAGACACCCCTAAACGGAGAGGTTCCGAGATCCTTTTACCTCATTTTTGAGGTGGGGTGGACCTCGATATGTGTTAGTTTAGGAATGATCCTTCGAGTCGAGAAGTCTTGCTTAAGACTCTCTTTTCCTTTCCAACTCCGAATCGATTCCTTACCTTCTCTACACTTTTGAACATTCCGTTCTAAATAAACAAACCCTCTAATAAGTGATTCTTTTAACAAATGATTCTTTCTTATAAATACATGAACAAGAATGAGTTCGGACTCTTTTCAATTCCTTTCTTTTCGTCCTAAAGAAAAGAAGCATAACTTGGGATCGACAACCAGAATCTACCTTGTAGAAATGGAAGCCCCGAAAGCGATTTTCTCCTTCACCAACGGACTGGACTTCGCCGTCTATAAGGATGAGTCTGCCCGACAATGGGGTCATCCGATTTGGACGAGGATTTGACAACACGAACGTCGAGGTCACCGACGTCTCCCTCTTTGCACTTACAAACAAGGTATCCGAAGCCGAGGAGCCACCGCGCGAGTTCGACCTTAGGTCGACCCAAGAGTTTCCTCCCCGCGAAGGGTCCCGACTAGGAGGAGTACTGCTGTCCGCGGGAGGACTGTTCTTACTACCCCCACCGGTCTAGTTGTTTCGCACCTACCCCGACTTCGTCAAATCAAAGGGAAAGAAATCCGGAATTATGGTAAACACATTGCACGTGGAGGGTACGGATCTTCTGTAAGACCTTCTATTTTCGAAATCGGGTCCGGTTCAATGATTCCATCACCGACGAGGACCCGAAGAAGAAACGAAGTAGAAGGATCGCCGGAGAAGCCGTAGCTGCCGAGATTGCTTTCCTGGAGGAAATTCCGGAGCTGCACGAATATACACCGCTACCGAATATACACCGCTACCGGAATATACACCACTGCTCGACTACATACCACTTTTGGGAGGAAGCGGGTTCCATCCCCTCTCCGCCGCGAGAGGATGAGGAGAATGTTAGCAAGATTGCTGCCACATTACCTCGGCCCGCATACTACAACAATAGCCGCAAGAAAAGAACTAGAACTACGCCGTTTGCTCGACTGCAAACTTTGGTAGAAAAGTTAGCAAGGAAGGAAAACTGCTCCGTATCGGAGATTCTACGAAGGATAGGGCGGGTGCCAGTCAAATCCCGTCTTGGGCCCCGAGTAGAGCCCGCCATCATGACGGAAAAGCCGAGCAAGAGAATGAAGGCTAGCCCGCTCGTCGTAGTCTCGGGACTACAGATTAGGGAGGATACCACCTTCCGACATTTGGCCGACAGACCATCTGGTCCTAGACCTTCTGCTGCTAGTAGGATGGTATGGCGTCCCACTACGGGGCGATTGAGATTGAAACGAGCGGCCCGAGAAAGAAAGTCTCGCCGGAGGCTGGAATGCGAAGAAAGTGCTACTTGCGATAAAGGGGACTCGTGAAAAAGGGACCCGACAACTATCGCATGACAACCGCAAAGACACACGAAAGCTCCGCTAGAAGATGCCATGGAAAAGTTGAGGACCGATATCAGAGCGGTTGGCAAAAGAAAGAGAAGAAAAGTTCGGAGATGAGATCGATTCATCGGAGTTCATGGACGACGAATACGCAGAAATCAATATGGTTGAGACACGAGCTTCATCAGCTTTGCAAGGTGCTCCTGCAGCTGCAGAAAGAGAGAAGCCGGAATTGATGAGAAGACAGCTTCAGGAAAAGGACGACACGATCGCTCAAATGGCGAAAAGGATGGAAGAGATGGCCGTAGCTTTGGCCACTCTCCAGAGTCAAGTACAACCACATAGAGAAACACCCCCAGAGGTCATTCACATTGTAGACGGAGGAAAGGAGATTACATCCGTCAATGGGGATGACCAGTGAAAAGGATACGACACGAAGTATGATCCCGAAAAGGATATCAAGAATTTGGTAGAACGGCGAGGTGCGAGAAGCCTTAGCACAATCGAAGAACGGGACATCCATTCGGACGGGTAGACCTTACCCGGAAGAAGGTTCGACGTTGTCCGATACCGAAAGGCTTCGTACCACCTCTATTCGAGACCTTCGACGGAGCAGGAACCCCCGACGGCATGTTGCACACTTTTGTGCCGGTTGTTGCAATGCCGACGGGAGCGATGCGTTACTCTTCCGACGAGTTCGTCGGTAGTCGTCGGGAATCGCCTTCGAATGGTATGCGGGAATTACCCGATGGTTCGGTGAAGACATTCTCGGAGCTAGAGAGCCTCTTCATCGAGCGATTTGCGGAGCTCGGCACCACATCACTATAGGTGATTTAGTGGTAGAGAAACAAAGGCCGAATGAAACTTTGGTGGATTACATACTTCGATGGAGAAATTTAAGTATGAAGTGTGAACCACAACTGCAAGAACAACATGCGATCGGCATCTTGCTTAAAAGCATTCACGGCCGATAGCACTTCTCCTCGAAGGATTCACTTATTAAGACTTTTGAGAAGTTGTTAAGCAAGGCCGGAAGCTTGCAAGAAGAGGCGAAGCAATTAAGTTTTGCCGATAAGACGGACAAGCGAGAAGCCGGTGAAGACCTTCGAAAAGAAATCCGGGATCATTGCGGCGAGTTGATAAAGGCAAGCAGCCGTCTGCAAATACCACTGGAACGGCCGCAGCAACCACAACAGAATTACCAGCAACCCCGGTCCAGCTATCAGTCGTCTTCGCAATATGAACAACCGCCTCGTCCGCAACTTACATTAAGGGAGCTTCTGAGCAGAGAATATCCATTCAAAAATGAAGCAGTACCGAAAATGTTCCGTAGCCTAATGAAGACTCCAGATTTCCAGCTGCCGGAACCTAAAAGACCGGAGGAAGTCAACAAAAACGGTGATCCCGACTTTTGCCCCTACCATCGGATGCTTGGGCACAAGATAGAAGATTGCATTACCTTTAAAAGTTGGCTCAACGACAACCTTCGGAAAGGAAATATAACAATCTCGAAGGAGTACATGAAGGAACCCCGGAAAGGAGGTTCCGTCGATGTTATCTCAGCCGATCCCGTCATTCCGATAGATCCCTATGCAGCCGACGATGGATGGACTACCGCACAGGCGAGGTCTTCGAAGAAGATTTTAGACGACATCCGAACCGCTTCGGTGCGAGCTTCAATTCGAGTTCGAGACCCGTTAAGCCGGTACTATCACTTGCGATAGAAGAACCACCTCGACGAGGAGGCGATCGAAGAGAAGAAGAGAATTGACGAAGAAGAGAGGACCGAGGCTCCTAAGGCTAGGACTAGGGGCTGCTTATCCTAGGATAGTTGTTTCGATTCGGGGGAGAAATCCCTCGAACCTCCGATTTTGTATGATTATCCGCTCACTTCGGTGGGATCATATAATGATAAGGGTGATGGCGTTGGCTACATTTTGACTTGTTTCTAACGATTACGTAACTAGCGACAATCCGGACATCGACTTCGATACCAACAACAATTCTCGAATCATACACGATCTCGACGAGCAAAATAACGAAGAAGGCGGCCATCGAGGAGGCTACGAGAGTTCAACGAAGCAACGGATCTATCTCGTGAGTTTCGAGGAGCTCCAGTTACGATAGAGTTAGAGCCTTCAGATTTTGAAGATAATCCAGAAGAGCCAGTCATTCCGATTCAGGAGAAGACACCGACGAACTCAACACTAGATTCAGAAGAAATTACATAAGTCAACTTAAGAAGTGGAAGAGTTCTACCTCCAAGAATGGGTCCAAAAGACAAAGGAAAGCGGTGGTTGTTCAAGAAGAACCAACCCCGGCGAAGAAATACCCATTCGAGAAGAAGCCGAGACGCATGAGAACAAAGTGGACTACAACGTGCTAGCCCATCTTAGGAAACTACCGACAAGCCGAGCATTTACGATGCTCTCATCTTATCGAAAGGAGATGAGAGAAGCTCGATCAAAGCCTTACTTGATCCGGAAATTTGCTTAGCTCGAATGGCCGGAGATTCCTTAGATGAGGTTTGCTCGTTAAAGGAACAACGAGGCGTTACCTTCACGGACAATGACCTACTACTTGGGACAACGAGATCACAACCGACCGTTGTACATTTCGGTTACAATTGGGAAGTTTACGCTCTCCGAGTATTGGTGGATCCGGGAGCATCGATCAACATAATGAGTCTTCGAACACTAGCATACTTGGAAATTGATGCTCGTGAGCTCGAAGCGGACAAAATGTTATTAAGAGGATTCAACCGGAAAGGAGAAAGAGCCCTCGGATCAATAACGCTACTTAATGAAGACCGGTGACTTAGCAAAGACAACCGCGAAATTTCACATAATCGATTCGAAACGTCGTTCAACGCTCTCTTGGGCCGACCATGGATACATGAAAACGGGATGGTACCATCATCTACGCACCGGTGCATCGAAATACTACGATGGAGGGGAACGGTGCATCAAAGGCGACTTGCAACCATTCTCCGTACATGAGATTGGAATCCATGAAGATGCGGCTTATTATGCACCGCCAAAGAAAACGATCTTCTCCGGAGATACCGTAACAAATGAAGCAAAGAAAGTTCGGGACAACGAAGAACTCGAGGTTCTAGTCCAACGATCACTCACCACTCCCTTACGGCGAGATGGTGAAGGTTTCTCCACAACTCGCATCCGAGGTCGAGGCCGGGGACGAGGTCGTGGTAGAGACGTTAGGACGAGTTGGACGGAGGAAACCGACCATCGATGTTGATTGGGAAGATAGTTCTGAAGAATAAAAAGAAATCAAGCGAGAAGCAGCGACAATAAGTCGGAAGAAGCCACAATTTAAGATCTCTCTTGAAGATGAGAAGAACAAAGACTACAAATCAATGTACGAGAAGATTAACCACTACGTACATACTATGACCCTGACCCCGATCCATTCTAATAAGATCGAGGGTATGGTAGTCAAAGAGGTACATAGCGGCGGTGCAAAGCCAATCAAATTCTACCGTGGTGCTTCTTCCTCCAAAGCCGAAAATAATGTACAATTTGAAGATGTCACTTCATCGGAATTAATGGAATTACCTTTTGAGTGGTACTCTCCCCGTGTTCAAAATTTAATTCAACGTGGTTTCTTACCTCGACAATGGACGAAAGGCCAATCACAACATTTTGAAAAATTATGGAATAGCTCCGGTCGCCCACCCGATTCAAAGTATGGACTCGGATTCGGCACGGTAGGATCGGTTGACGATGCGAATTTTGCTAGTTGTCACTTGCGAGCCCGATGAAAGCGCATGGAAACTACGGACGAACTCGAAGATGTACAAATTGGAGACGCTCCACCGAATTCGAAGAAGAAATCAAATCTACAATAGATGAGTTAACGGAAGTTAACTTAGGTACTAGCGAAGAGCCTAGACCTACCTTTGTTAGCTCCTTACTCGACAAAGAAGACTCCGAAGAAATAATCAAATTATTAATGGAATTTAAAGACTCGTTTTGCTTGGAATTATGACGAGATGCCGGGATTAGCTCCGGAGGTTGCGGTCCATAAGCTAGGAGTGGATCCTACTTCGTCCCGGTCGGACGAGGTCCCGAAGAATGCGTCTAGAAATCGAACAACAAGTCATAGCTGAAGTTAAAAAGCTAATAGACGCTAAATTTGTCCGTGAAGAACAATACCCGACTTGGCTAGCCAATGTAGTGCCGATCGAGAAAGAAGAATGGTCGGATCGGAATTTGTGTGGACTTCATAGATTTAAACAAGGCATGTCCGAAGGATGAATTCCCTCTACCGATCCCGAATTAATGATCGACATTGCTTCAACACATGAAATATTCTCGTTCATGGATGGATCTTCGAGGATACAACCGGATAAAAATGGCTCCGAGAAGATGAAAAGCTTACGACATTCGAACGCCGATCGGAGTATTTTGCTACACGATAATGCCATTCGGACTGAAGAACGCAGGAGCAACCTACCAGAGAGCAATGACAAGAATTTTTGATGATCTCATCCAAAATCAAGTCGAATGCTACGTGGACGATGTGGTCATCAAAAGCAAAGTAAAGGAAAACCACCTGTATGATTTGAGAATTGTTTTCGAACGATTAAGACAATTTAACCTTAAGATGAATCCCTTAAAATGCGCCTTCGGCGTCACCTCCGGGAAATTCTTAGGGTTCGTTGTCCGACATCGTGGAATTGAAATCGACCGGAAAAGATTAAAGCTATCTTAGAAATGCTCGCCTCCCAAAACCTTAAAACAACTACGATCTTTTCAAGGAAGGCGGCATATCTTCGACGCTTTATCTCGAACTCGTCGAGTAGGTGTCGACCTTTCTCGGCACTAGTTAAAAAGGACGCCAAATTTATTTGGGAAGAGAAATGCCGGAAGGCCTTCGAAGACATTAAACAATATTTAATGACACCTCCCGTCTTAGCAGCCCCGGTCTCGAGTAGACCGGCGATACTTTACACCGCGGCTTTAGACGACTCTCTCGGAGCCTCGTTAGCTTGGTGTCAATGATGAGGTTAAAGAAAATGCTCTTTACTACTTAAGCCGTTGTTTACTTCCGACGGAAGTAAGGTATCCCGCAATTGAAAAGCATTGTTTGGCCTTGATCTTCGCCACTCAAAAGCTCAGGCACTACATGCTTTCTCATAAGGTTAACTCGATCTCGAAGTTTAATCCATTGCGATACTTGATGAATCGTCCAACACTTTCCGGCGGACTTGCCGGATGGTCGATGATATTATTGCAATTCGATATAACTTTCGTGCCTCGCGTGCCGTAAAGGGACAAGTCTTAGCGGACTTCCTCGCGGCGCACCCTTTGCGGCGGAATCTCCTCTCGATGATGATGTGCCGGATGAACAAATAATGAACCTAGAAGACCACGATGATCGACGTTGGGAATTATATTTTGACGGAGCATCTTCGACACACAAAGACGAAGAATCGCAAGTGATAGTGCCGGTAAGGCGGGAATCGGGCTAATCTTTATAACACCGGAGCGGGGGATGTTAAGATACTCCTACCACTTGACGAACCGTGTACAAACAACGAAGCGAATACGAGGCCCTCATAACGGGACTCGGAATTAACCATTCGAATGGGGATAACGGACATCAACATCTACGGGGATTCACGGTTAATCATTCAACGGATCGCGGACAATACGAGATTTTTAAACCAAGACTCGAACAATACTTCCGGTATGCCATACGGTTGTTGGAACAGATTCCAAATGTGACAATCTACAAAATTCCTAGAAAAGAGAATGCTTTAGCGGATGCTTTAGCCCGTCTCGCAAAAGAATTTGCCTGTTTGCAAGATGAATCGGTGGAAGTGTAAGTTCGCGGACGTCGAGTCCTATCACGGCTCGACATAGACACAATACACAAATCGAAAAAGAAAAGAAGTAGTTGCGGCGGTGACGAGAAAACACGAAAAGATTGGCGACGGCCATTGATGAACTACCAGCAAACGGGAAAGCTACCGGACGATAGGTCGCTAGCCCATCGGATCGAAAAGAACTCGTCCTACGCATTAATAAACAACACATTATACAGAAGGTCTTTTGATCGAATGTGGCTAAGGTGCCTAAGCGGGTCCGAGGCCCGTGAAATTGTTAAAGAGGTGCATTCGGGACTCTGTGGCGCTCACCGGTCGGGTCCGAAGATGAAAATGAAAATTAAAAGACTAGGGTACTACGGCCCTCGATGATGACCGATTGCATGAAAATCGCCGAGAGGCGTCACCAATGCCGAGTGCACGGAGTGGTTCTACACCGACCTCCAAATGTGCTGCACCCGACACGATTGCGTCGTGGCCATTTGAATGTTGGGGCACGGATATAGTGGGTCCGATAGAACCACCATCTTCAAAAGGACATCGCTTCATTCTTGCGGCTACGGATTACTTTTCCAAGTGGGCGAGCGGTTCCACTTGAGAAGTGAAAGCACACCACGTCTTACGGTTTTCGAGAACCAAGTTGTCTACCATTTCGGAGTGCCGCACGGGATCATCTCGGATAATGGGTCGGCATTCGAAGCACACAAATCAACAATTTTGTCGGGAGACACGGAATCGGTCGGCGATACTCGACAATTTACTACCCAAGAGCAAACGGTCTCGGCTGAGGCTTTTAATAAAACTCTCGTTCAAATCTTAAAGAAAACCTTGGACGATAATAAGAGAAATTGGCACGAGAAATTGTTAGAAGCCTTATGGGCCTCTCGGGACAACCTTCGAACTCCTACTCGAAGCTACACCTTACGCTCTCAGTGTATGGGTCCGAGGCGAGTGTTACCTTTAGAGGTTCGGCTTCCTTCACTCGGAATTGCGAGTTGCAAACAAGATCACTACGAAGAAAACGCCGGATTACGACTCGAAGAATTAGAAAGCTTGGAAGGGAAAAGACTTGCGGCGCAACGAGAATTTAGAACTATACCAAGCTAAGATGGTTCGAGCCCATGCCAAACTGTTCCGCCCAAGAACCTTGAAAGTTGGTGACTTAGTTCTCGTTCTCGAGAGACCTATTCTTGCACACCGCAAGATAGGAGGAAAATTTGAACCCACTTGGGAAGGACCGTTTGTGGTTGAAGCGGTATACTCGGGAGGTTCCTACCGGCTAGTGAATTGCCGGGGAGAACGACATATGCTTCCGATCAACGGACGATACTTGAAAAAGTATTACGCTACCTGATGTTTCGAAGGAATGATATTCTTCATCCCTAAGAAACACGGGCGAAGTAATTACTTATGATTGTGTCCGAACCCAAAAAAATAATAAAATGTGTTAAAATAAATAAAATCATGATAATAAAGTTTTCCTTGTTTTCCTTTCCAAATCAAAATCTCTTCCCCGATCTTATCCTACTTCATTCTGTTAAATTTTAAATATAGGAGAAATAAAAAAAATGTCTTTAATAAACATTTTCTTAATGTTCTTGTTCTTAGTACGGCCTCCGATCCTTTTCCTTGTCTTTTCGCGGGGAAATGTCGAACGGGCGGTTGGTCTTGAACTTTAAGAATGGCGTAAGCCTTGCACTCGATGAAAAGAGGGTGAAAGATGGAGCGATAATCGAGATTGACTCGGACTTCGCACCGGCGGAGCCTACGATACGAGGAAAGTGAGCGGGTCCCGGTTAACCGAGAAGAACTACCCAGGCGGACAGGTGATGAAAGTGGGTGGCCCAAGCCACCAATCCAACAACAAGAAAAGAAAAGCAAACACCGAAGAAGATAAGAAAATGAAGTCCGTAGTCACTACGGCGGAGGGCGGGCTTGTCGGCGCCGCGCCCACGGAGATTCAAGAAGTGCGGAGAGCTACTCTCGCGACCACGCAACGAAGAAATAAGAATCGCCGTATCCGTAAGATGTTAACAAAACTAGGCGCGGACCGGCGTGACGAGACAATTGCTAATGCCGAGCACACACATTTCGAGGACACCGGTTCACCGGGAACTCGAAGAAAGGAGGCCGGCTCCTAGGATAATAGAAAGAACCGGGGAAATCTCCGGAAGATCAAAAGAAAGAAGGCTACCACGCCACCGGATAGAACCACCGATAATGCATGACCTTATTGCGAAGTAACCCGGGGGATGTCCCGACGAGCATCATCCACGAGGAACCGAGGTATGCAGGGGAACGTGAAGGGATTGAACCATATATCCCACAATATGTCACAAGGCCTCGCCATCTGCAGATCATTCCGGAATACGAGCTGGAGAGAATGCAGAATGTTGAAAAGAAAACTTTTGAATATTTCGAGAGAATTAAAGAAAGAAGGATCAACATACTAGAGGGCCTCGAGCTACATACCGACGTATTCTCAGAGTATGAACAACAGCAAATCGTGGATTGTATCCGGGATCTGAAAAGAATGGGCCGAGCGAGGCCGCCCGAGGGAAAACACATACTCGGAACCCCGGAGATGGATGCCGGGGAAAGGAAGAATCACGATACAATGCGGATCTTGCTACAACTTTCGTTGAAGACGAAGGGAAACCCACGGGGATACTCCGTCATGGGCGAGTAGATCCGATGCCATTAGTCATCGGGAGAATGGTAAAAAGATTGATAACATGGAGAGTACGCCGGCGGATTGCATACCCAATAGCTGCATTATCAACATCTACAAACGGGGTGATCGCATACCCCCGCATATAGATCACCACGACTTCGTCGGACCTTTCCGCACGGTCTCTTTCTTGAACGGGTGTGACATCATGTTCGGATCCGACCTCCGGATAGCGAGGCCCGGGTGAGTTCCGAGGGCCGATAAAGATACCTTTACCGGTAGGTTCCGTCATGATGCGGAGGCAACGGAGCGAGATATCGCTAAGCATTGCATACCGGGAGTGCCGGTGAAGCGGATCTCGGTTACTTTCGGGAGAATGGACGACGACAAGACACCTTACCATTTCCAACCGGACCCGGAGCTAGAGAACCTCCGGCCTTACGAGTCGTGAGTTACATGGGAGATATCACACCTCCAATGTACATCCAGCTGGCATCCTTGCCAAGGATGGCTTGGAAGGTGATGTTATTAACCATGTACCCCACTATTCGGACATGGATTTTTTGACGGATGCTTCTTTTGATGGATCGACAAAGATCATACACGATCCGTTTTGAGTCTACATGGATTGTATGAGATATATTCCAGATTGAGTTGTATGATGTATTTTCAACATGATTGGAATGAAAGTGACCATGTCACATTTTTGGCCTTCACCTCTTTTGTGCAAATTGATTGGGAAACGCCATTAAAGTTAAATGAACTTCGAACAAAGAACAGAAAAGAAATAAATAAAAAAAAAGAGGATAAAAGAAAACTTTCTTTAAAAATCTAAAATGACGAACACCAAATTCACGTGAACATTAAATAAACGATAAAATAAAATTTGAATCATTAAAAGATAAACGAAATCAATACAAATCTCAAATTCCATCCTTCCAAATTTCAAATCAAATTTCAAATTCAATCTTTCCAAATTCCAAATCAAATTTCAATCTTTTCAAATCACAAATCAAATTCTCAATCAAATTTCAAATCCAATCTCGATCAAATTTCAAATTTGATCTTCCAAATTTCAAATCAAATCTTAAATCAAATTTCAATCGAGTTCAAACTCATCCTTCCAAATCTCAAATTCAATCTTTCCAGATTTCAAATCTCAATCGAATTCAAACTTTTGGGTCGAGGATTTTACATCCAAGACTGCACTGCTTTAGGATTCTTTTCCTATTGCACTGAAATACATCGAATTCAAACTTTTGGGTCGAGGATTTTACATCCAAGACTGCATCGCTTTAGGATTCTTTTCCTATTGCCTCTGAAATACATCGAATTCAAACTTTTGGGTCGAGGATTTTACATCCAAGTACCGCACTGCTTTAGGATTCTTTTCCTGTTGCACTGAAATACATCGAATTCAAACTTTTGGGTCGAGGATTTTACATCCAAGACTGCATTGCTTTAGGATTCTTTTCTGTTGCACTCTGAAATACATTGAATTCCAACTTTTGGGTCGAGGATTTTACATCCAAGATTGCACTTGCTTTAGGATTCTTTTCCTATTGCCTCTGAAATACATCGAATTCAAACTTTTGGGTCGAGGATTTTACATCCAAGTACCGTATTGCTTTAGGATTCTTTTCCTATTGCCTTGAAATACATCGAATTCAAACTTTTGGGTCGAGGATTTTACATCCAAGACCTGACTGCTTTAGGATTCTTTTCCTATTGCACTTGAAATACATCGAATTCAAACTTTTGGGTCGAGGATTTTACATCCAGATCGCATTGCTTTAGGATTCTTTTCCTATCGCACTGAAATACATCGAATT
Source organism: Papilionanthe hookeriana x Papilionanthe teres (assembly GCA_022702705.1). Taxonomy (NCBI): domain Eukaryota; kingdom Viridiplantae; phylum Streptophyta; class Magnoliopsida; order Asparagales; family Orchidaceae; genus Papilionanthe; species Papilionanthe hookeriana x Papilionanthe teres. The sequence continues at coordinate 20,625 of JAKZJZ010001362.1, forward strand.
CAAACTTTTGGGTCGAGGATTTTACATCCAAGATCGCATCGCTTTAGGATTCTTTTCCTATCGCACTTGAAATACATCGAATTCAAACTTTTGGGTCGAGGATTTTACATCCAAGATCGCACTTGCTTTAGGATTCTTTTCCTATTGCACTTTGAAATACATCGAATTCAAACTTTTGGGTCGAGGATTTTATATCCAAGATCGCATCGCTTTAGGATTCTTTTCCAATTGCACTCGAAATACATCGAATTCAAACTTTTGGGTCGAGGATTTTACATCCAAGATCGCACCGCTTTAGGATTCTTTTCCTATCGCACCGAAATACATCGAATTCAAACTTTTGGGTCGAGGATTTTACATCCAAGATCGCACTCGCTTTAGGATTCTTTTCCTATTGCCATCGAAATACATCAAATTCAAACTTTTGGGTCGAGGATTTTACATCCAAGATCGCATCGCTTTAGGATTCTTTCCTATTGCACTTCGAAATACATCAAATTCGACCTTTTGGGTCGAGGATTTTACATCCAAGATCGCACTTCGCTTTAGGATTCTTTCCTATTGCACTCGAAATACATCGAATTCAAATTTTTGGGTCGAGGATTTTACATCCAAGACTCGCATCGCTTTAGAATTCTTCCCTATCGCTACCGAAATACATCGAATTCGAACCTTTTGGGTCGAGGATTTTACATCCAAGACTGCACTGCTTTAGGATTCTCTTCCTATTGCACTGAAATACATCAAAATCAAACTCTTGATGTTAAGGATTTTACATCCAACACTGCATTACTCTGAGATCTCTTCTCATTGCAACGATTCAATCTAATCAATTCGATTTTCTTTCGAGGTTGAAGATGTTACATCTAAAACCTCGAATTCCAATTTTCATTTCAAATCAAATCCTTCAAATTAATTTTGACAAACTCCAATCTAAATTGAAACTCCAAATTGAAATCTAAACTCACACATCAAAACTTAAATTGAAACAAAATAAAATCTAAATCGAAATTCCCCAGGTCATGTGATTTGGGATTCACCTCCTTTTCCTTTCCCCAGCGAGAGTTCAGGAATCTCCGGTTTCAGAGATATACTTGCTACTCCCCAGCGAAAACTCCCCTATTTCATCCTAAGTTTGTCACTTGGATGTTTGTGTTGGTTTTGTTGATCGCTTCGGTCAACACCAATACGCTTGGTGTGGTCCGTCAGCTCACCACACCTATTGGGGGTCCATTTGTTGACCTCATTTTTGATGAGGTCTTCTCTTCTTCTCTTTAGTACTTAGGATCTAGCCTTAGGCTTTTCCTTTGACTATCTTAGAGGACTAGAATTGGGGCCCACCTTTTAGAAATTCAAACCACTTCTTAACTCCCTGCAAACTCCACAAACTTGATCGTAGACCCCTAATCACCTAGAGGGTTGAAATCAAATGTGGAAGTTTAAAGGATGAGTTCCTAGAGGACTCTTTGGCCTTAGGATCGCCACAGGTGGCACTGGTGCAGTGAAGGGGCCGACTTACACACACACTACACTTATACACTACACCTACGCACTACACTTCCACATACCTCCTAAAACCACACCTATACCTAACTCGACCTCCCGACTCATGTGGGTGATTCACATGGATGGTCCTTAACCCCTAAGCCCTCGGCCAAGAGGTTAGGAACAACATAGTGAATGCCTCGAATGGGTCCCTTCATGGCTCACATGGGCTTGACATGGCTTCATGGCTCAACCAAAATGACTTCTTTCCACTTACATCCACCCAATCTTCAATTTTCCAAATTTTCGATTTTTGACCCCGGGACCCTACACCCGCTTAGCCTACCCAAAACCCTTGAAATTACCCAAATTTCTCAAAAATTTCCAAATTACCTAAAATTCTCCAAAATCAATCCCAAACATTTCCACATCACTTAAACTGACCCTCCATACCCAAAAATACCAAAAATTCCAAGAAAACCTCCCAATACCCTCCAAATACCCAAAATACCCCTCTTGGCCTAAAAATCCAAAAATTCAGAAAATTCCCAGAAAATTCCAAAAAATCCCAAATATTCCCAATTTCATTTTGTCCAATTACACCATGGGCCCATTTTGTCAATTTACCCTACTTTTGTCAAAACCCCAATTTGACCCATTTTAACCCTAAGTGCACCCGATGTCAAACCAAACCTACCCGATTGACCCCAATTTTGGTCCAATTCAATTCTAAACTTCAAATCAATATCCCAAATACCAATCTAGACCAAATCCAAGCCCAATTTGATTGACATTTGGATCCAATCTCACTTTTGGCCTTAAAGCCCGATTTGGACCCATGACCTAAACCTAACCCAAACTCACCCAATTCAACTCCAATTAACCCCAAACCTTTTCTAAATCTTCCTTAACATTCCCACAAACAAAAAACTAACATGATTTGCCCAAATTTAGACCCAAACCCCACTCAAATTCAACCCAAGGCTAAAGGACCCATTTTTGACCTAAACCCAAACCTAACCCAAATGAGCCCAAACCCCAAAATCAAAGCCCGACCAAAGCCAAAACCTCTTTGAAACACCCCCATAAACATTTCTCAACATTGATTTTATATCAATTTCAACCCTAGCCCAACATTAGCCCAACTTGGCCCACTTGGACCTACATAGGCCCACTTACCAAATAAACCCAAATTCAAACCAATTCGACTCCAAATCACATCAAATTGATTCCAAGCCCTTCATAGAACATCCCTAAACCAATTATGACATTTATTTGACAAAGTTCTTCACAAAATTTTTATCCAAATGCCCATCCTAAAATCAAAAGCCCATTTCCCTTAAACTTTCCTAAAAGCCCACTTCACCGCATCCAAAGGCCCAAAATCTACCCTAAAGCCCACATGACATCTCCATTTGTCATCCACTTAATTAAATCCATTACCTAAGTCCTAAATTCACAATCAAATTATTCCAAATCAAGTTTCATACAAATTTCCATCAAATTACCAAAAATTCTTAAAACCCATTTTCATGAAATCGACCAAACCTTTTCCCGAAGCCAAAGGTGAGCCATGCAAGCCATGGACAAGCCACATGAAGCCATGGAAGGCTTGACATGTGATCAAGCCATTAATGGCAAAAGGAGGGGCCCCTTTCCTAATCCTCCTTAACCCCTTTTTTACCTTAAGCATGTCACACACTAAACCATGCTTAGCCACCTCTTCATGGATGGAGACCACACCACTCTCCCTTGGCGATCCAACTGATCCTCTCCGCCCAAAATCAGGCCATGGGGAGGTGCACCCAACCCAAATCAATGGGTTGACCAAATTAAGGCCAAAATGACCCCCTCTCCATTCCATTTTAATTCAAACACTTTACACATGTCCAAGCCCAATTGACTTCACCATTGCCAAGCCCTGACCTCCCTGGTCAAGATGGTGACCCATGCCTGCCGGCCGACCGCCCGGATCGCCGGAAAACACCACACCCGAGAGCATCATGTGAGCCCAAGCTTGGAATTCTCACCTGTTGAGTTGCCCCATGCCCAATGGCCACCATGGCCGTTCTTCTCCTCACCGAGCAGGCTCGATCCCATGCCTCAGCTCCCCCGGGAGGCTCCTCCACCCTCTCCTATTTAAACTCCACCCCTCTCGGCCATGAGAAGAGCCGAGCACAAACCTTGCCGAAACTCGCCAAAATTGTTCCGGACCCTTCTCCACCCTTAGAGCGGTTGATCCCCGGTGTCGATTTGCCCTAATCCCCACCTGATAAAATCCAATTTCCCAACCGAAATTCCACCAAAACCAGGACACTTCTCCACAGTGAGCCAATTCCCAAATTGATTGGTTCTACACCTTCACCGGACCAAGGGAAGGTGTCCACCAGCAAAAGCCCCATCTCCGAGGCCACCCGGTTGCTCCGACCTCCAAGCTTTGTGATCGGGCTTGGTCGAAATCACATCCGGACAATTCACTGGACCAGGAGACTTCATCCGGAGCTTGCGGGATCCAATCGAAGGTGCAACAACTCTCGGATTGAAGCCACACTTCTCCGAGCAAAGGTATGAGCTAATTCTTTATCCCGAGCTTCCGGAAATTCTCCATTTCAAATGCCTTAATTTCGATGCATGTTAACCGTATAGATGTGTTCGTCTCTTCAAGACGAATCCATAGAAGCATAAGAACATGAAAATCCATTGAGTATCGAGTGAGATCTTAGGGATTTAGTGTGGACGGCTCTCGGGCGAGGACGCTCGGGGACGATGAACGGATGCCATCCATTCAATACACGCGCGGACGAACGGCTCGGATGGCGTCGGACCGAGAGACGGTACGAGAACCGCGGGGCCCGGGCTGTCGACTCGGGTGGCGGCGTCGAATGGGAGCGCGACGCGTGTGCGTTCGGAGGCTGCCGAGGTTGACGCGGCGCCGCGTGGATAAATAGAAAATTAGGGTATTTTTCTATTTATTTAATTCCCTAAACTTCAAAAATTCATATCTCCGTGTAGAAAAATCAGAAAAATAAAATAAAAATACCCTCTTGCTCAGTGAACGAGAGGAGAATAATGTGGAAAAGAAATCATTTAATTTCATCAAGTATTTTATTTTTTATAATTTATTTACTCTCTGCATTATTTTAATTCTCCATGCATGTATACAATTCACCATGGCATGAGACCATAGGGCTTTTGAAGCCTCTGAATTTGGGAACATTCCCTGAATTTTTCAAAGTCGGAGGCTATCCCTATGAAAAGTTATTGATTTTTCAAATTCAGGTTACTGTTTTGAGTATTTTAATTCCAATAAATAGCATGTTTGAAATAAATTCTAGGAAAATTTTGTGATGTTCCTTATGACCAGAGTACCCTAGAAAAATAGGTTTTGACTTAGTTCATTTAAAACAACCCTAATTGGCTTAAACACCCAAAATAGGTCTTTAATTAATTAGAGTTAACCGAGAATCAAATTGACTTGAAATCAATTCTCCACTAACCTTTAGGATCAGAGGAATCCACCATAAAAGTTTGAGGTCGATTGGACTTGGTTAGCCCCACTAATTGGGTTGATTAAGCCACTTAGCCATTTTAAACTTTAAAAATTCATAACTTTTAAAATACCCTTCAAAAATTCACTAAATTGGTTTTAGAGCCTCTCTGATATCAGGGGAATCTAAGAAAATTAAAATTTCAATTTTCTAAAAAAGTTGATTTTTAATAATATTTTAATATTTTTAATAATTAAAAGTAATAAAAATCACAAAAATAATAAAATTCACCAAAATGTCACATTTTGAATTTTAATCACATAGGAACAAATCCCACATTTTTCTTAGGTCTATTTAGTGAGATATTAAATTTTAAAGCTTTAAGGTAATTTTAAAATTAAAAAAATATATTTTCTAGCTTTTTCACTAAAATAATTATAATAAATTATAGATAAATCAGAAAATTGCAAAATTTGCTTCTCTGATTTCCTTGATATCAGAGAGATTTTTGAAAATTATAAAATCCATTTTCAACATTTATTTTATTTTTAAATTAATTAACACTCCAAAACTTAAAATAATTATAATAAAAATAATATAATTCAAAAAATCACCAAAATTGGTCCAAGTGGTTCTCTAGTCATTAGGAATGTCCCCTAATTTTCTTAAGGATAGAAACTTTCCCTTGGTCATGTTATTAAATTTTCCTTGAAAATCTCTATTTTCTACCAAAAATAATTATATAAATAAATTAAATGCAGAAAAATCACATTTTCTCCTCTCATGTCTTTATTGGCATATGAGTGAAGTCACATAAAAATTTTAAGTTCATTTGGGTTCAATTTAGTGAGTTATAAAATCATTAAGCTTAAAGGGTAAAGTGGTAATTAAATTTTAACCCTTAATTAAAACTTTAGGTTTAATAAAAATTTAACAAGTAAAATATTTGATCCTAATCTGATTTGGATGATTGAAATTTAAATGATTAAAGGGTAGAAACCCATTAAGCAATTTTAAAATAATTAAACCTTAATTAAATAATTGATTAAATTTGGAAGAATAATAAAATTGGAATTATTAAAATAGGGATATTATTAGGAAGAGATTTATTCTTTACTTTAAAAATCCCTAAATTAATTATCTCATTAATATTCAATTCTTAATTAAAATGATAACTCAAATTTAAAATATTAAAAGACTTAATCATTAAACTAAAATTAAATTATTAAACTCTTTTAAAAAAATTCAATTAAAATTAAAAAATAAAATTAAATTAAAATTAAATTAAATTAAATAAATTAAATTAAATTAAATAATTAAATTAAATTAAATCAAATTAAATTAAATTAAACAATCAGATTAAATTAAATTAAATTAAATAAATTAAATTAAACTAAAATAAAATTAAATTAAAATTAAATTAAAATTAAATTAAATTAAATAAATTAAATTAAATTAAATAATTAAATTAAATTAAATCAAATCAAATTAAATTAATTTAACATCAAATCAAACTCAATTGAATTAAATTAAAATTAAAACTCAATTAAATTAAATTAAATTGAATTAAATATAACATCACCTAAAAACAGAAAGAAATTAAATATAAAGCAACTCGAACACTATTCCAAATTTAAACCCTTCAACTTAAATCAAATCATTTGAATACCAATTTACCCTCGAAAGTTTTAGTTATCATAACTCCTAAACGAACATTAAATGAAATGTTACTTCACTTATAGGATATTCAAATGTCCTAGTTCATCGAGCAAGATAACAACAAAACTTGAATTCTCGGACGATTAATTCATTTGTATAATTAAACCCATTTGGACTTAAAACAATCCTAGAAATATTGAAAAGATGTTTAAGATTCTTCTTAAGCACTTCCTCAATATGATAGGACATTTATAAGAACAATTGAATTTAATTATTCTTCGATGAAGAAAATCGTCTTCAAACCAAAACACAAAGAACCTAGACGTCATAAGAAATGACTAGCTATAGGATTAGGAACTTGGTAGAAAACCATAACCCTTACCTTAGCTTTACCTAGGAACTTGCTTAAATATTCTAATTGTGTTTTAAGTGTAGCTTGGGATGACGGGAAGACCCTCCGAGTACGCTTTTATTTTATTGCAATTTACTTTCTTGCAATTTACATTATCGCAATTTATTTAACCTGCATCGCACTTACTTTTCTGCATGATAAACAATCGTTGCATGAAAACTCACACCTTTAGGATAGCCCTCAAAACTGAAACCAAAACTAAGTTAAAAGTCATTGCAAGATAAAATTCACCGCCACAACATTTCAAAATATAAAATAACTCAAAATTTAATCACAAACAGAACACAAAACTACAATTACAACTAAATTAAAACGTCCTGTTGGATGATCGGGAATACCTCGGATGATGTAACCTACGTGTTGCTAACGGGATTTCCCACGGTCTAAATGAAAGTGTGGAACTCATTCAGTTGAGTTTAGCAAATTCATCCGGACTAAGTGAATCCGATAAAAATAATGATGCCGGAAGGATGGAACCAGTGGGATCTTAACCGGTGTCGTTATAATCAACTTTAAGATTTATTTTAATCAAAACACAAAAAAACACTTGGAAAATTAAGACTTCTCTAAACCAAAACACTTTTCTCATCTCCCGATTTATGATTTCTAAAACTAAACCTGCCGCAACAACAAGGAGCTCAGAGCATGGTGGGCAGCACGGCCATCGTCATCAGCAAAACCTGAGTTCACTTCAGCAAAACCTTCTTAGAATTAAACAACAAAGCCATAGGACTTTGAGGTAGTTTGCCTAGTGCAACATAAACCCTCAACCTTTGTTAGGCATTTGCATGATCGGGTCATGTAAATTAAGCCTCTAACCGGTTTTAGGATTCCGAGGTAGTCGTTCGATACGACATAAACCCTCACATCTTCGAGGCTATTTGTATGATTCTATCATATAAATATAAGTCCTAATTAACTAAAATTGGCAAGATCAA